>JAAEAF010013767.1:0-22919 GCA_011037195.1 Triatoma infestans | reverse complement strand
TTTTCACCTTGTGCGATTTTCCAAAAAAACAGCTCCAACGATTTTCCTTAACTTGTTATATTAACTACACATACAAAGTGCTACAACTTTTATTTGAAATATTTGTATGGGAAAATTCATTTAAGGGCATTTTCGCGGGAGAGGTGGAGTTATGTTTTCTTCTAAAATGCTATTTTAGTTAGTATATAAATGTATCATCTAAATAATATTAATTAGAATTAAATATGTTGAGACAATTCTGAGTTTGAAGGAAAACAGTTGAGCGGAAGTGCATTTATGCTGAACTGTTATTCAACAAAAAATCGTGGCAGCCATTTTTGGGAAAAGGAAAAATCTATTCAATATAGTAGCACTTCCTGTCTAGGAATTTTGACAGATAACGTACTGTCGGATTCCTTGATGTTACCTGATCGGAATATCACGTTTCAACGTTCTGCGATCTTTCGTTTTTGAACTGTGCCGTTCCCACTCACACACAGACCATTTTCTAAAAACCAAATTTTTGGTCACAGGAGACTTCAAAACTTGTAACCAGATAACATATTTTAAATAGGAAAAAATTGTTTTAGTGACAAATCTGTGGGTGTGTGTGTTTGTGTATTAGAGTATGAATTTGAATATAACATAGCTCACAAACAAAAATATCGCAGAAAGTTTTTCATTCGGTCGGGTTCCATGTGGTATTCGACAGGAAATTATCTGTTAAAATTCCTCAATCGGAAGTCCCACTTTGCTGTGTGGATTTTCAGTTTATGCGATTTTCTGAAAATGGTACAACAATTTCCTTTAAACCTGGTACATTCACCACACATATTGAGAGTTACCACTTTCCTGTGTAACATTCTTGTGCTAAATACATTTAAACAGCCTTTCCGTGAAGGGAGGGGTTATGTCTACGAAGTGCTATTTTCTTGTATTATACTCTTCCTTCATTTGTTTCATATTATTTAGAATTTTTTTTTTTTCTACATTTATTTTGCAACTGCATACACAAATGCAACAAGCAAAAATGATAAGATGAATATTGCGTACATGAGTACATATACATATATATATGTATGTATGTATTATATATAATATAATACATACAATAAACATGCACGCACTAGCTTGTGATACTTGAACGGCGACCATCCAGTGTTGGTAGCCGTAAGTTAGCTATTGCAGCAGTATGGCAGCCAACCTAGGGGGTCAGCGTTAGGATTTAGAATTAAGTTTCCAAAATTACCAGTTTGAACAAATGTTGTGTGCTTTTACATGTTTGTGCAATTTTTATCAAAAACAACAATGGACTTCATTAAATTTGATGTAGTAACCATACATACAGAGGCCAACACACTTTTTCCCGAAATAGTTGATTTAAGGGAGTTATGGAGGAAAGTTAAGGTTACGCTTCTTTCAAAAAGATGGTTCAATTAAGTTTTAATTGATATAACGTTGAAGAAAACTAAAATCAAATAAGAATTAGTTGAAGGAACTTCAACTGCATAAATTGCAGTAACGAGTAGTCTGCAATATGAATGTTTTTCTTTTACTATTTCGAAACCCTTAACAAACATATAATAAGGAGTTGTAAGCCAGCTTCCACAAAGTTGTAAAACAGCTAGCTAACAAGGTACATCTAAAGAATCATTAGAGCAAACACCGTTAAAAATTGAAGCATCGTTGAATGTGTTTTTTGGCTGTTGGCTGTCCATCTCTAACTCAATTAGTAGATTTCTAAGTGGAATAGCCTTGTTTGCAGCTTCCGATATACCAAATATCCTGCTTCGATTGAATAGTTTTTGTTTCTTGGATACCCACTACCCACGTTAAGAATGGCTTGCTAAACATTATAAATACAAATCCACTGCAGTATTTCTATCAACTATACAACTTTCCCAATCCGCATCTGCACATCTAACAAAGGATTTTCCTATTCTTGAAAGACAAATAATGATCTTTAGTTCCCTGAAGATGGATAAAATTCTTCAGTCCCTGCAGATATCCTAGGCTTAAAATATGAAGAACGCTTAGCCTACCAACATTCACACAATACACATAGGGCTGGCAAAGGTAGTTGATATGTGTAGCTAATTTCGATTTGCATATCCTACTTAGGGATGGTTTAACTGAGACAAAGGAGAAAATCAAACTTTTGTACAATCTTTATTCAAGTAACTGCGACTATGGACAGGCCTAAAATTGGAAGTCTGGCGATAATAAAAGAAGTTGAATTATTTCATTAGAGATTTTATGTGAGACTTTTTAAAGTCCGTCAAAATATTGGTAGAAATTGATTGATAAAAAGAAAAATACGCAATAAAAAAATTTCCTATAAAAAGAAAAATACGCAATACTGACACGTGTACTTAGAAATTAAATTTACGTGATTAGTTCGTAAGTTTCATTACCTTCCCTTTTGTAATTATGTATCCCTTATGTAATATTTTGTCGTTTGTTTAATAAAACCTGTTATTATATTTTTTATTTATTTATTTATTTCCCTCAACAGATTGTGAATCGGACTGGTAACCAGAACTAGAAAAATATGGCATCGCTACACGGAGAATTGCAAAGAAGTTCACCAAGAAACTTCCAAACATTGCCACCAAACTGTAACAAAGTTCCATATAAGTTCCAAACTGTAACTCCCATAAGTTCCTTAACATGCATGACGATCGCTACTCGACCAGACATATCCTTCGTCCAAATTATTTGTGCCAATTTAATACTACATTTACTGAAAAGCGCAGGATGCTGAAAGTAGAAAATAAGCTGACAAAAAACATGGAGTAATGAGCAGTAGGCAATAGCAGTCTGGTCTAGGTTCAGAAGCCAAAACATCCTATGAACTGTCCATTTCTGAATACATTATTGATATTTTATTAGTTATATCAAATGCAATATTAATTTCGCTCAATTAAATCTTCTTTTACAATAATGATATCAACTGATGATATTCGTACAGATCAATCTATATAAATAAATTCGTATATTTATTAACATCTAATTTCGTTGAGCGAAATGCGCTGCTGAAGTATCATTTTGTAGATATACACGCATATTACTTAAACTTAGTTTGTTGACATATGCCCATAAATGAGATGCTTTTAGACATGCCTTGAGTTCGTCGAACGTGGAATAACTGGTAATGTTTGACGGAACTCACCAGATAATAAAATAAGTAAACCGCCAAAAAGCTGAGCATATTCTCTCGCCATATAATGTTCGATGGAGTGGGTAGTTGGAAATTAAACACGTACGTGGAAAGTTAGAAACTGAAATGTCAATAAAAACTATATACACACGAACAGAATTCGAAATATATGCGAAAAACAGATCTTCTGAAAAGCGCCACCTATCGAAAATTTTGCGTACTAAAAACAATCTATACCTCAGCCTCAACAACATATTATATAAATTGGACAACATTTGAGTCATTACTTTTCTAGATTTGCCATTACGTACAATGGACATTCATTTTTATATAAATAGATGTCAGTGCTAAAGCAACGAGGTTCCCGCGCTATAATCACACATCCTTTGTGAGTGAACACGTGGCGCGTCAGTGCTCTTGCTGCAGGAGAGTGGTATTGACGACTCTTTGTTGTTGTTCCCGCGTAGTGATTTGTGACAATGGAAAAAACTGAGATTCGAGCAGTGATTAAGTACTTTGTAAAAAAAGGTATGAAAGCAAAGGAAATTCATGCCGACTTTCAGAACACACTGGGGACTCTGCTCCTTCATATTCAACTGTTGCCAAGTGGATAGCGAGTTTAAATTTGGTCGGGAGAGCTTAGATGATGATCCGCGTAGTGGACGGCCAAAAAGAGCTACGACCCCACAATTTATCGCAGAAGTGCATAAAATGGTCATGGAGGATCGTCGACTGAAAGTGCGAGAGATTACTGGAGCTATAGGGATGTCATCTGAACGGGTATATCACATTTTAACCGAAGAATTGGGAATGAAAAAATTATCGGCAAAATGGGTGCCGCGGCTCTTGACATTGGACCATAAACGCACCAGATTGGAAATGTCCGAACAAAGTCTGGCCCGTTTTCAGCGCAACCAACAATATTGTTTGCGCCGGTTTGTGACTATAGATGAAACTTGGGTGCTACTATACCCCAGAGATAAAACAGCAGTCAAAGCAGTGGAAACATGCTGAGTCACCACCACCAAAGAAAGCAAAGGCAGTAGGTTCGGCCGGAAAGGTCATGGCCTCAGTTTTCTGGGATGCAAAAGGCATTCTGTTGATAGATTATCAGTACTTTGTACTGATAGATTATCTTCCTACTGGCCAAACAATTACGGGGCAATACTATGCAAACCTCCTAGACCAACTACAGGAAAAGATACGCGAAAAAAGGCCTGGTTTGGCAAGGAAGATAGTCATCTTTCATCAGGACAACGCCCGCCCGCACACAAGTGTTATTGCCATGGCAAAACTTCATGAACTGAGTACGAATTATTGCCACATCCACCTTATTCACCTGATTTGGCACCATCAGACTTTCATCTCTTCCCCAAGCTGAAAATTTTCCTCGGTGGACGGAGATTTCCTACAACGGAAGAACTGACAGCCGAATTGGAGAGGTACTTTGCAGGCCTGGAGGAATCTCATTTTAGAGATGGGATAAAGGCATTGGAACATCGCTGGACCAAATGCATTAGTCTACAGGGAGACTATGTTGAAAAATAAAAGCAGTTCCACCGAGGTAAGACACTTCTTTCTAGTACATTCCGAAAACTTTTCAAACCACCCACGTAATTATTAACTAATAATTGTATTTTAGACTAAATTTGAAATTGTTAAATAGTTGATTACTTTTCAGAATTGCTTAGAATATTTCATTTAACTAAGTTATTAATGTTAATTGAAAACAGATTATTTTAAACTTATATTGCTTTTAAACAACACATATAATGTATTAATTTACGAGATATAGGAAATTAACGCCCTTTGGTCCAGGGTTACTGGCCTGAGAAAAAAACACGCACACATACACAGACCAATTGAAAACCACCATGTTTTCAGGCTCAAGGGACCACAAATAGCGTATTACCGATAAAAACTCGATATCGAAAACTTGACACGATCGCAATACTTCCTCCTGATAGAAGCAAGAGGAAGTAAAATAAAAAAAGTGATGAATATTTTTAGTACTGAATGTTTTTAAAAACATAAATAACGAACGTTAATGAGATGTGTTGTGGAAGTGATAAAAAGAACTGTAATTTGTATGAAATTACATACTGTCTGTTAATTTCTATGTGAGAGTGGTATTTATAAAACGCACCCATTCATTTTTCTCCTGGCACTGTATTTTAAGTAAAAATTGTATAATTTCGATATATTATAGCCGTTACTTAAAAGAAAAGAACAGTAACTCACAGTGTGGGGCAGTTAAAGACTGTAATTAAAAGGGTGTTTAAATATTGAAAATCAAGTAAGCAAGTTAATAGCATGAATGGTCTGGAATGGGTGAGATAGTGATGTTAAGAAGGTGCTGGCCATAGAGTTCAGTTCTGACTGGTCGATCGGTAAAGATGGCATCAATCTTTCGTGGGGTAATTCTTGTATTTTTAATTGATTTCATTTACTTCTTCTTTTTATTTCTTCTCTTTTGCTTCAATTATTATAAATTTTATTATTTTAAATTAAATAATTATTTAAAAAAACTTTTAATCTTATTAAAAACTAACAAAATTTTTATATTATTCATCCATTTTATTTCTCTTAATGCCTTAAGTGGAAGTTTGGCATTCTCGTTAAATGTCCGCGAGGAGGAAATACATTTGAGAACTACAACTACTTAAATGTTTAGAAACTGGGCGGTTTGTGCGTAAATCAAGGAGCGGAAAATGTATTATGGTCCTATATTATAATAATATATATAAGAATATATATTTCGGAACTTCCTACTCATCCCCCCAACAAAAACATTCATATATAAAGATATCATCCATTCTAATCGAGAGCAGGCAACACCAATCTTGCCAATTTGCACCATTCTCAACACTAATCAAAAATAGTAGTGAATGTCCAAAAAAAAAAAAAATCAAAAAACCAATAATCAGAATCTGCTGTTCGTATTTGTAAGCCAGATTGGACTTCAATATCTTCCTACTCCTCAACTGTTATTAACGATTAACATTGAATCCATACGTAAAAATTCAAAAATCGTTGCCGGGCTTGACGTTGCTTTTAAGATATGAGATTGGTTTCACTCAGAAGGAAACTAGACCAGTCTTTCACTCAGAAGATAGACCATCTGCCGTAGGAGTTTAGCTACAGGGGCTAAACAAAGGAAGACTTGTGGCTTTAAGGGTTGTGGATTTCTAGTCTGAGATCAATGGTATCATTGAATGCTGCTGTATGGTGGATAGGTGGCAGAGGGAACTTAAAGAGGTGAGGAATTCCCTGATTGCATCAAAGGCTTTAAATAAACCAAGCAGGAGCTCAAAACTAGTGGATGAATTAGGAGAAGACTTAACGACCTCTTCTGAATATTCAGACATGCCGGTTTAAGATATGTAGTTAGACCGCTAGAGGAGACTTGTAAGAGTTATTTTCGTTTCTGGGAAATAAGGTACTGTGCCTTATTATGATTAATAATAACACATTCCATTCGCTAATACCGAGTCAACTTTGGTATAATGTGTACTTGGGACACGAGCACTAGTTTGATCATAATATTTATCTGTATTAAGGAAATCTCAAAATATGTGTACCTGTTGAAAGGTAAATTTCGAAAATGAATCATGTTTGCAGTATTTACTACTTTGTAGTAATAAATAGTAGTAAGCAATGTTGATGGGTATTTGACAAATGATGGTAACACTGTGTGTGTGGTCTTATTAAGTACTAAGAGTTTCTGGTGTCTGAATTATTCGTACGATGCGATCGTGCCAAATTTTCGAAACTGAGGGCCCCTGAGTACAACAATTGGTTTTTAAATTAGTTTTTAGGGAATAAAAAAAAATATATATATATATATGTGTGTGTGTGTGTGTGTGTGTGTGTGTGTGTGTGTGTGGACAGAATATATCAAAATCGAATAACGCTGGAAACTTTAATTTCCGTTTAGATACTAAGTACCGAATGTTCTTCTTTTTTTAAGCTTTTAGTAATTTTCATTAACTTCATGTACTATCTTCACACAGATAAATTGTTATCATTTTGATATGTAACATTTCACCAAGAAAATTGTTTACTTTATCAATTTTATAATAGTATTAACTGCAGTAAGAGAAAGTTATGTAACCTTTAATAAATTTTCTAAATTCGGATCCAGAGCCACTCCAGTTTTTAAAGATGTTGCAAAAGCCGTAAATGCATATTTAAGCTGTTCCCGTCCGGCTTCAGATTTACATCCAGCGTCAAAGTAAGATTATCAAGTTCATGTAGAGAGTGACTTCAACTTAATATTTCGGTCACGCATTAGACACTTGCTGATTGTCAATTTCTGCAGATTGATCAAAAACATGTATAGTGCGTGTTAGAAATGTTAAGTTGAAGACAACTCTTTCTACATGAACTTGAGAGCCTCATTCTGAGGATGGCTGAAAAGTCAAAACTGTTCGGGTCAAAGAAGATAAAATTTCAGATGTTATCCCATGAGGGACCCAACCACATTTCACAAAAAATGTCAAAACTTCCGTTAAAATTTTTTATAAATTTGTATATGCAAATTCCAGAGTTTTAAAACACGTTCACCATTAAAGCTGGCCTATAATTTACTCGTAATATCTGGACTGATGAACCAAGAAGGCCGTCCATGGACACTCATCATTTGCATCTATAACAGTATCATGCTGTTATTATTTGGCTCATTGTGTGGTAAGTGTTACGCGTTCCATACTTACCAAATATTAGAACAGAAATTGCACAGAATGCAAAATAAGTTGGAAAAAATTTAAGACTAAAACACAAATTTCTTATTCCGCGTCTAAAAAATGAATTCTTCCTTCGAATGACATGTTTGTATTACATTAGTGTTACAGTAATCGAATTTCGCTCTCACACAGCGCGGCTCAAGGACGACCCGCGTAGCGTTCCGAGCCGACTGATAAATAAGGAATGTAGGAAACAAAATCTACTTTATATTGTAGGAATTGAAGGAAACTTCCATTTCTTCATGGTTATTCCCC
The DNA here is from genome assembly GCA_011037195.1 of Triatoma infestans. Taxonomy (NCBI): domain Eukaryota; kingdom Metazoa; phylum Arthropoda; class Insecta; order Hemiptera; family Reduviidae; genus Triatoma; species Triatoma infestans. The sequence goes on along the minus strand of JAAEAF010013767.1, from coordinate 14,780 downwards.
CGAAATAATTCCATTCTAGTTCCCAAGGAGAGTAAAAATATTTCAAATTCAAAACGACATTTTTAGACGACTATATACAAACAAGAACAAACATTTCCGAGTTTCAAATATTTCACTACTATCCTTCCTCACTCTCGCATCAACAGTTGGTTTCAATTCGATTTTTCGGATAAATTGCATTGTTAACACATGTCATCAAAGTGAAATATTTTTTATCTTTTAAGTTTTACTGTTGTGATCTCACCGTATGAGCATGATTTACTATTGAGCCTTTATAGAAATGAACATTATTGTTCTTATAGAAATCAACTTAAATATTTGAAAATTATTAATGCACTTTCTTTCTTTAGATTACATCAATAAAGATTATATAAAACAAGCTTTTAATATAGCGGAAGGAAGGAATAGGGCGTTTCGTAAAAAATTGTTGCCTAGTAGTTCTCCTTCATCACACAAAAATATTTATTGCAGTGTATTGACAGTTTTATTTACATGTTAAAGAATTATTATTATTTTCATAATATCATTAATAATTAAAAAAGATGGTACAAAAGTAATAAACTTAAGAAAAGTATTATAATAATAAAATTAATACATTGAAGATGTAATCATTTTCAAGGCGCCCCGCCCAGAACCCGCGCTTTCTGAAGATGGAAAATACTTGTCGTAAACGGTTGAAACGATTTCTTATGGGGAAGAGACTAGCTTATCTGTTTTCTGGTAATTTTCACGCGGAGAACGATTTCGGGAAATTGGAATTTCCGTTGGGCTAAATAAGAGAACAACCATTCACCTTTTGCTTGGTGCATTTAGTGGAAGCAGAATCGTTCCTCCAGTGTTCCCCTGAATGTAAATGGATATGGAACCAAACCTACCGTCAACATTACGCATTTGCTTTTTCGTCATATTTCAACTTTGTGCACTGATAACCAGTAAATCTTGGTTACTAACATAATGGCAGGGTTCCATTGTACACTAGAATAGAATAGAATAGCGTTTTAACGAAAAAATAATTACAAAAAAGTACACTTATGAGACAAAGAAAAGATTATCCGTCCGTATGCCAAGTTGACCAAGTAATAAACTTAAATTTCTTTTTACATCATTAAGCACTCAACATTAAAACAGAAACCATAAACTGAACAAGTTATATATCAAAAGTATAACATGACAGGTGAAAAATAAAATATAAAATGAAACAAATGGTAAACAGTAAGTTTAAATGCTAACAACTGCTGCCATATCTACTTCATTTACAATCTACTCATTTCCCATTAAAAATTTTCTCTACACAGCCCCCTGCTAACGAATTGAAATAGGCCACACCGATTTCGACCGCTCAGAATGCCGTCCACGTTCTCCTCCATAAACCGCACCTTCCCCAACCATCTCATTCTATATTCATTAAAATTGGGACATTCACTTATGAAGGGTACCCACTTCCTATCAGCCGCAAATTGCATGGAGTATGCACACCAGCCACGGCACCAAAAGGTTTATAATTTAAGTCCAACAATTGACATCTCGCCCGAAAAAACACTCTCATAAACCTAAAGACTTTATATCTAGATCTGAACATTGACATTAATTCTGCTTCCAGCTGTAAAAGTGTATTTGGACAGGGATAATTTGTTCGAAACATTGCAACCATTTGTAATATGTATAGCCGCCATACATATGATTGGGAAATCCGTCAACATCCTTGTAAATCAAACGAAAATTCGTAACTTACTGGATCGGTATGTTTATTTAATGTCTTGAGGAACGTTATCGATTTATCTTATCATTTCTTCTGTGATCATTTATTTTGTTAACAGTCTTATATCTACTTTTGTTTACAGATTGGAACAACTTCGGCAACAAGAGTTGGAAGATCCCCTATATGCAAGCCAGATCACCAAAGCAGATAGCTTTATTAAAACCGTGGTTTATTACATGAACTTTTATTTTCATTTGCTTCCATTTTTTTCAGCACTTTTCAACTGTATCAGTGATTACTTATCAGCGGCTGAAAATCCTACTTTATCTCTGCCGGTATAATGCACAGTTATTTTTCCTATTTCAATATGTTTGATTTGCATGTTATTAAATATCCAGTTAATTGTATTTATGAATTTTCATGCTCCAAATAACAGAGCGAAATTGAAGTATGTCGGCTGATCGATTGTGCTGAACTCTAGTAATAACTGGTCTTATCCAAGTATAACTCCTTTCTGCGAGTTATATTAATGAAAACTAGATATTTGTGAAAATTGGATGTTGTGATTGTTTCACACCAGTTTTTTAAAGTTTCCCTTACTCCTAGTATGAGATAGTATTGTGATCGAATCGAATTTTTTAAATTGAGTTTTCACCGGAAATCACATGTTTTATGATCACAGAAATATAAAAAAAAAGTTTTTAATAAATGGTGCGAGCGAGAGTGTGTATCTGTGGAAGTAAACTATCTCAAAAAAAAAAATCGAAAAAGCTCAAACTTGCTATGTTACTAACACCGCATTAGCCACTGAAGGTTTCGAGCAAAATATACCAACTGGAAATTCACTACATTCAATGTAATCACTTTATTACCTACCTCAGTAGATGTATGTTCCCCTCTCCACCACTTCATTAATGTTAGCACAAATGAGTAAAATTTGGCATTATATACGGTATAACTATATTAATATCCGTTAGAGTGTCAGTGTTTCGCGAAGAATTTTTGTTTTTTCTGATTGCAGATAACAAAATTATAATTGACAATGTTTTTCAAACATAATATTAACAAATGTTTGTCTCCAGTTTTGGCAGAATCTAATCTTAATAAAATGACTTAGTATAACCACCTGCCGCCTCACAATTTGTGTTAATGAATTTTCTCTTTGAAAAATGTTTCCAGCAAAAGTAATAGTTTATATTCATCCTTAAATTTAATGAAATTGTTCCAGGTTTTTATGGTGAAAATTGCAAAAACTTAAAAAACTGGTCAGTCAAAACGCACCCCCGGGATCTACTCATTTTTTGAAACTCGGAATTTCGGCGATCTTTTTATTTCTAAATATTATTTAGATGAAAGAGTTGTGTAATAAATTGAAATAGCACTTTAGAGATAAACATAACCCCATTCTACCACCAAAAGTGCCCTTAAATGAATTTTCCCAGAGAAATGTCACAAATAAAAGTTGTATTATTTTGTCGGTTTCCTTGGTGGAAATTAAACGATATATCAATCCTAAATTTTTGACCTGACCTGACCACTCTCACACAGACCAATTTTTATCCATAAACCACCTTTTCGAACTCTGGGGGCCTCATAACGTGAATTTCAGTGAAAACTGAATATTGGAAAATTGACATTATCGCAATAGTTCCTTTTAAGTATTAAAAGAAAGTAACAAAATCTGTTTATTGCATTTAGTATTTTATCTCTTTTTATAGTAGAACTATTAAGAAATGGAATTATTACGGACTACTAAATTTATTACATTCAAAATCAAAATATATTCGTAAATTTTAATTTTTACCTTTAAATAACCTTTTTTATTGTAACCTGTTTACAGCTGTGGATGCCGTGGAACTATCAGAAATCTTGGCCATATATTGCAGCTGTTATCAGTACTACACTTATTTTACTTGCAGTTGCAACTATGTTTGCTACATTTTACTCATTACTAATAACGTTATTCTTTGAAATGTCAACATTGTTGAAAGTATTGCAAGCTAAAATGGAAGTAAGCAAAGCAAACGACAATAGTATTTTTCTACAACATATTAACATGTTACAGTAAGTATTCCCTTATAGTGTATGTTAATTTGTTCTTTACACTGGTTTCTATCAGTTTTTTAACACTCCTGTCACTGACAGAATTTAGAACTGTTTTCAACAACTCTTTGAAACATGATGTTTTTAAGAAATTTCTATATGCGAGAGATACGGCGTTACATTCTACTTACTCCAAGCTGTAAAGATATACTTCAATTGCGAATGATTTTTAAATCATGATCTGATTCCTCTAAGTGAGGAATATGATTGTTTGCAGAACGGTACTTACAGATACATATTTCCTGGTCTCAAGTATAATTCATAAATAAGAGATATCGTCATGATAATATCTCGGCACCTTTTGGATCAATATTATTGTTACCAGCTGATATTGCTCCTTAATTGAATGGTTAACGTTCTGCGATTTTTCGTTTCCGAGCGATAACTTTGACGCAGGCGATCTCAAAACCTGTATTTCCGGTGAAAACATGATATCGAAAGTTTGACCTTACTAAGAGTAAAAGGAAATAATAAAAAATCGCCGGAAGCTGAATCTTGATATACATTTGGTTATTGCGCTGGTTTTCACTAGTGAAGGAATCGGATAACCAGAAGTGGGTTTGTGTACAACCATTAATTGTAGTGTCTAACTCGGAACTTAAGCGTTTATCCGCTAGAAGCCGGACGATCAAAGCATAGACATTATATGGAATAAGGCTCAGGGTAGGTTGCTTGATTAACATTTTGACGTGCGTTAATGTTTATTATTGCTTGTACTATATACTATTTTATTTGTACTATATACTGACCTTCTGCACTACATACTATTTTGAACTTTTATGCACTTACTTGGTGACTTTCCTTTTCTTTCGGTCAAAATCAATTGTGTCCTCTAGTTGCTGAAGTTCAAGAAATGTTGTTCGACCAATAACTAAACATTCAATAACACTCCAACTTTGAGTAATGTTCCATCTATGTTTACTGCAATATACATGAAAAACAATGCTCTATTACAAAAACGAACTAAATTTTTCAGATTGTTACAACAGATTAACGAGCTGTTTTCTGGCCAATATTATCTGGAAATATTAGCATCGTCGTTTCAGCCTTGTGGGTACTGCTTTATGATGATCAAGGTAACAATAAAATTATTAGCAACATCTTTATTTACTAAACCTCCCCGGAAAATTGTTATGAAAATATGTAATGTCCATCATATTTAAAAGATAGTATATAAGGCTCTGACTGTGATGAAGATTATAAACAAATCATTATATTGAAACCATCACTAAGTGACAATATTGATGAAATAGAATTAAAGAAAAGAAAAAAAAAATTAATGTTTTACGTCTAGCTATTGATCAGGTGTCATAGATGGAAATCATAGCGCAATCTCAAAAAAAATTGGTAATTTAGTTGAAAGTTTACGACTTTTATTCCGATGACTGTTTTCTCATTTGATTCGACTTGGCTACTGAGCGAAACAACACTTTCTGCTTGCGCCGGCTAACGGAAAAGTACCAAAAATTTAATATTATTTACGACAGATAAATAATACATTACATTACCAAATAAAATATACATTACGACAGCTCAGAGTATAATCACATCACACCTCAATATTGAAGCTGTCCTCAGTCTTCAGACTGGAAGCCTAGGTAGCAAGGATGTCTTTCAGTGGAGTAGAGTCTTGAGCTGGGTTTTCAATCTCCTTAGTCTTCAATCTTTCTCTATAACTTACAAGGTTTAACAGAGAAACATCTGTTTTAAAACATTATGCAAATGCCCAGAATGATTATAATCAGTATCAGTATCAATAGGAATCATTATTTCAATTCCTGGTCATCATGGGGAAGTTCATCCATGGCTTCATCTATGCTAATATTGGCTTCATCTTCATCCATGGCCTCATCTATTGTTAATATTCGCTTCATGTCTGACCCCCATTGGCTCAATGCAAATGCTCATGAGTTCATTGAAGCTGGCTGGCTATCTATGCATGTACATTCATTATTTTTTATATTAACCATTCCTTCTGTGCGTGAACTCGGTAATTACAGGTGGGGTTCTGATGTTACAATATTAACTACCATCTTACGAACCAGGGTTCAATCTAAAATAGATAATGGATGTGAGGTATATGAATCGGCAAGAGCGAGCAGACTGAAACAATTGAATGTAATAATGCATCAGTCCCTTAGGATAATAACAGGTGCTTTTAGGACTCCGCCAATAAATGCATTATATCGAGAAGCGGGAGGTATAACGCTCGATTGTAGGAGAAAATTTTCTGAAAACTAGCAAAAGAAAGTCATATTCTTAATGATGAAGAAGAAGAAACCGCGCAGTATAACTGGCAGCAGACAAGAACTAGTCCAAGAATACGAGCTAAAAATTTATTACGAACATGCAGGAATTCGCCAATGAATGAGGTTTGTAGTTCCATCCTAGGTGATATGATGCGATGGATCTTGAAAAAATAAACATAAATAAAGAAAATGTCGCAGAAATTGAAAAAAGCTGCGGTTTTTGCAAGAATTGGGCTCTACTGCGATGAATAGGTTATCCATACGGATTGGGTTATTCATGTGTCACTGATAAGGCAACTTAAACAAGTCAGAGGCTGCCAAATTTCGTAAGTGTTTATATAGCCGAACTAGTGGCTATGCTGCGCAAATATGTGAAGAAAGACCGTTTAAAATGTCTCTTATTTGCACCGACTATTTGAGCGTCATTGCAGCTCTGGAAAATCTATTTATTGACGATTTTATTCCTAAACGTATAATACAAAAATGTAATACATTAGGTGAGTGATGTGAAATTACTATTAAGTAGATTCCTGGCCACATGGGAGTTAAGGGTAATTATGTACAGGCAAAATGTTCAAAAGAAGCAGCACGGAATAGAAAAAGCTCTATATGCAATACGGAAATAAGAATTGATGATCTAATAAGTTCTGGAAAGGCAGAGATTTTAGAGAATTGGAAGATAATGTGGTTGTGTACAGACACACAGTTTAAATCAATAAGGCCTGACCTTAAATTAATTAATATGGAATCGTTTTCTAGGCAGGAAATAATAATTGTTGTACGGCGGATAGAGGTCCGTATAGGCCTTTCCTATTTCGCCGCACACTCCTTGTATATTAAATGTAGTATGAAGTAAGGTGAGAGGGACAGCAAGATCTGCAATAACCAACTTTCAAAGCTAGAAAGAGATTGAAGAGTGTTTATAAATAAGAAGAAAATTGTTTACTGTGGAAAAACAAAATTAAAATTTATTTCTTGAATAACAACAAAAAAATAATGAGAAAAAAATAAATAATATTTGTACGTAATATAAAAATAAATGAATTTAAATGAAGCAAAGGAAAGTGGCCACTTGTTTTGAAAATATTACAATAAATATAAGTAACGTTCTATAGAACAATAATTAAATTAAAACGTTCTGTTTATAATAAATATATTATATTCTAGCAAAACTGAAAGTTAACTTAATAAATGAATTAAGAAAAAGAAAAAAAGATTTCTAACAATAATAAACAGAATACGTTAAAATTTAAATGAATTAAATTATTAATTGTAATTTTAAATGTAAAATTGTAAGTTTGCAGATAATGCAATGTATTATAATTAGCTGCGTGAATTTATAAAAGGTAAAAAAAATTACATCGGTGGTGGGTCTTGAACCTGTGCTGTATACTTATATGAATGGCAATCGCTCACGCTACCACTGTGCTAGCAAGTTATACTACGATGTAGTTTAAATGTTCCTAGTTATTGAAGCGATGAGTGGCCTGCCATCTATTGGTAGAGTTGTGCATGCGCAAATAATACTCGTACGTCTTTCTTTGTAAAATGTAAGTGCACTTACTTTTTTTTGATGGTTTTCTTTTGTCACCTGTTCAGTTTTCTTCCTGATGTGAAAAGCATCTGCATGAAGCGAAGAATGCTGTGGCGTGCTCCAATGTGGAGAAAAATTAAAAGAAATAACTGAATTGACGTGAAGAAATTGAGTCGAATCACTTGACTAGATAACAGCGGTGTATGCGTGTGTGTGTGTGTGCCCTGGGCAAGCTCTAAGCGACTACTGACTGTTGTTCGTGATTTACATTTTACAGTACAAAGTTTAAAAGTTAGAGAATTTTTAATTTTTAATTTTGTTGACAATCATTTTTAAGTTTACTATTATTATTTACTATTTTATAATTTTATATGTGGCCTTAACATACCGCCCACCAAAATTTTATTAAATTTTTACAAGATGCTAATTATTCATTGAGGGGAATTAGGGGGACTAGCTTGGCGACAGGCCGCTTGTAGTTGCCCGAGTTAGTTTTATTGTGGCGACCCGGACGATGCCATCATTTCCGGGATGTGTTTCCAAGACTCTGGCTAATGGCCAAGATTTTAGCGGTGAGTTGGGCTCTTTGATGATGACTAGATCTCCTACATTAATGTTGGGAATGTCCTTGTTCCACTTCTTCCGTTGTTGAAGAAGATTGAGGTACTCCATCCGCCACCGTCTCCAGAAATGCTGAGTCTTTTGTTGGATGAGTTTCCATCGTTGGACTAAATTTGAGCTACTGGGGAGTTGCTCCTCAGGTAAGGCAGTTATCGGCCTTCCAATCAGAAAGTGTCCTGGTGTCAGGCACTCCGTGCACTGAGGGTCAGATCCTTGCGGTGCGAGTGGTCTAGAATTAAGAATGCCTTCTATTCTGCAGAGTAAAGTAGCCAATTCCTCGAACGTGAGAGCGTTTTCACCAGTTATCTTGCGTAGAATAGTTTTACAAGATTTCATGCCTGCCTCCCACAATCCTCCAAAATGCGGTGCTGAAGGGGGATTAAACGACCATTTTATTTCTTGTGGGACTGTGTACTGGACGATTCGCTCTTGCGTTTCTCTCGATCTCATCAACAATATAAGTTCCTTCAGCCGGTTAGATGCGCCGATGAAATTCGTTCCGCAGTCGGAGTACATGTGCGTCGGCTTCCCTCTTCTGCTAATGAAGCGCTCAAATGCTGCAAGGAAAGCGTCTGTAGTGCACTTTGATACCAGCTCCAGATGCACTGCTTTGGTTGTCATGCAGACAAATAGGCATAGATAAGCTTTTCCAATCGCTGCCTTTTTTCTCAAGGACTCGCGGATGTGAAATGGTCCGCCATAGTCAACGCCAACGTGAGAAAATACCTGACCTTCTTGGAGCCGAGAGGAGGGCAAGCTGCCCATTACTGGAGTCTGCGGAGAGCGTGTAGCCTTATAGCATGTGATGCAGTTGAAAACACGTCGGCGGATCAGCCCTCTCGCTCCAGGGATCCAATATCTACCTTGCAGCATGGTCTGAAGAGATGTGCTCCCTAGATGTAGGTAGGAGAGATGGTAATGATCAATCAACAGCCTGGTGAAGTGGCAACCGGCCGGGATCAGTAGTGGATGCTTGGCATCAAAAGGTAGGCTGGAATGCTGAAGTCGACCGCCCACCCTGACGAGACGGTCTTGGTCAAGGAATGGACGTAAGGAGCGGAGCGATTTGAAGTCTGCTAACTGACCGCTTGATGTCTTGTATTGGCCTTGTACCAACATAATCGGTAATTTTCTAGCTTTTCTATATTCGGCCACGGATATGGGTCCAATGAGCGATGCACGATGCTTGAGTCTGCCTATGAATCTCAAGGCATAAGCGGTACTGCGTAGTAACTTGGAATAAGAACTGAAATGCTCCATCCAGTCAAGTATGTTTGACTCGTTCGTGATATTGAGCGCCGTGACATTCTTAACCTTCATTTCTGGAAGGCGATCATCAAATTTGGCGACTGGTTTGGCCAGTTGTCTTCCGTAGTGAGGAGCCATGGAGGTCCCGCCCACCATAGCGGATGATTTAGAAGTACTGCTGGCAATGTACCACGAGAGCTACAATGTGCCGGATTGTCCTGGGATGGAGTATAACTCCATTGGCTTCTTTCAGTGTTGTCTCTAATATTGCGACGACTCTGTGAGCTACGTAGGCATTGAGAGTTTCTGGGGGTGTAGAAAGCCATCCCAACACTACCATGGAGTCTGTAAAGAACCTGGACTCAGCGATTTTCATTTTGCTCATAAGGCTCTTGCAGGATTGAAAGAGACGGCTTAGTAGTAATGCTCCAGAGAGCTCTAGTCGAGGTATCGTGGTTGGCTTTATGGGCGCAAGCTTGGTTTTCGCCTTCAGTAGAGACACCTGAGCACCTTGGCTAGAGATGGCAAGCAGGTAAAGGACTGCGGAATATCCTCGTTGGGATGCATCACTGAAACCTATTATCTTGTGCAGCGTTGCGTCGGATGACGTTAGATAGCGAGGAAGCTTTATCTTACGTAAGTAGCTGAGCTGGTCAAGAAAGAGTTGCCATTTGCTAATAACTTCAGGAGGACCGATTTCGTCCCAACCTATTTTAGCCCTCCACAAATCTTGTAGAAGTGTTTTAGCTTAGAAAATAACGGGAGCCAGATATCCCAGTGGATCGTATATGCGCGCAATAGTTGATAAAATGGCCCTCTTTGTAGGTCTCCATGGGGGAGCGCATATTTCATATGAGAAGACATCATCTCTAGGGTTCCACTGTATGCCCAGTACCTTGATCATCGCATAAAGACTTTCATCGCATAAAGTTATGCAGGAATCGCCGATTTCATCTTCTTTTAGGGTATTCAGTAACTCTGGGCAGTTGGATGCCCATTTGCTTAAATGAAATCCTCCTTTGGCTAGCAAAGTGATGAGTTCGTTTTTTAGTTGTATCACCTCCGCTATCGATGACGCTCCTGTGGCTATATCATCCACATATATGTCTTCAAGCAGTGCTCTTGAGGCTAGAGGGTAAGATGCACCTTCATCATATACTAATTGCCTGATGGTTCTCTGTGCTAGGAATGCTGACGCCTTCTCACCATAGGTGACAGTGCACAATTCGTACTCCTGGATGCTTTCATGTGGGCTGAATCTCCATAAAATATGTTGATACCTTCGATCACTTGGATTCAACAGAATCTGGCGATACATTTTTACTAAGTCGGCTACGAACACGTACGGATGTATTCGCAAATTGGTGATGACATCGCCAATGTCCAATTGTAGTTTAGGTCCAGAGAATAGATGATCATTTAGAGAACCAGTAGGCGTACTGCAAGAGGCGTCGAAGACAACGCGTAACTTGGTTTGACCCGCTTGTGTCTTAACAACAGAGTGGTGAGGTATAGTGTAAGCCGATGTGCCTGAAAGAACTATCTTCATATGTCCTAACGCTAAGTATTCTTTCATGAAGCTATGGTACTCTTTCCTTAAGGCGGCCTTATTTGCGAGCTTGGCTTCCAAGCTCAAGAGTCTGCTCAGTGCTTGCTGTTTCGGATTGGCCAATTTGCTGATTGAATCCTTCAGTGGTAAGGCTACGACATAGCGCCCAGAAGGAGTTCTACTATGAGTAGAGGCAAAGTGTGATTCACATATCTCTTTCTCTTCTGATATTAGAGGCCGCTGGGTTACTTCTTCCATCTCCCAAAATTTCGTCATTACGGTCTCTAACTCCTTAACAGATGGTGCTAAGAGAACAGATGACTCATCAGATGCGGTTGTAGTTTTTGTAGGGCCTCCAGCTATGAAGCCAAATGTGGTTGGCATCAATCTAGGTACTTCAGGAGATATCATGATGGGACGTCCTGTAACGATGTCGTAGAACAAGTCACCTCCAATCAAGAACTCGACTGGCCCTGGTTTCCAGAATTCTTCATCAGCCAAAACGTATGACTCATATAAGGACCGCACATCTAAGGGAAGCGCGTCGTGCGGGAGCTGGCCGGTAATGCGAGAGACTACAATAACTTCCAGGGAGATAGGTTCTCTAGAGTCTAATGTGAGCGTGGAGCGGATGTGACATGTCAGCTTTCCGGAAATGCCACTAAGAGGTGCCTGACCAATCCCTGAAACATTTTGAGTACACGGCTGTTCGGTTAAGCCTAATCTTCTTACGCTGTCTGCAGTGATAAATGAGTGCTGGCTTCCGCTGTCAGTGACGGCACGGATTCTTTGGTAAGCGCCTTGAGCGTCCTGTATTTCAATGATGGCAGTGCCTAATATACCTCATTCGGATGGCCATGACTCCCTAGTGTTATTCCGCTCGTGCTAGGAACTACTGCTGAATGTGGCTGAATGGTTCGTTCTTGTTGCGGAAGGTGCAGCCATGAATGGTGATCTTGAGCACAAACTTGACATCTCCTCTGCGAACTGCATCTATCCTTTGAATGCTTGCTAGAGAGACAATTAGTACAACCTTTCCAGCCCTTCAGGAAGGCTAGCCGTTCGGATGTTGAGGCTTTTCTGAATAGTTCACATTGGTATAGAGTGTGAGTTGCCTTGCAGACTGGGCAAGACATGCGTACAACCTTTGTCCTGGTACTAGGCGTTTTGCTCCTGGAACCTTGCTGGTGGTTGTCAGCTTTGTTGTCTACAAGAAGAGAGGCTTTGGATATGTTTCCTTTGCTACTCGATGGATGATAGGCGGCTCTAGGCTGGTTGGGTAAAGAGTTCGTATCTTCATTGGTTAATTCAGAAGACCTCCATTCCACTCGGATGAAATCGATAAGATTTTGATAAGTAGGAAATTCTGTGCGAGCATATTGTGTCTCAAAGGCAGTCCTGGTACCCCTGTCCAGACAACGCAGGACAAGGTATAAAAATAAGAAGTCTTCCCCGTTGGGAATTTTCAGCCTTTTGAAGGAGTCGATACTTTCTACTACTGTGGTTAAAAGGTGCTTTATACTGCTGGTGGATGGCCGACCTTTGAATGGAACAAAGTCTAACACCGTCTTCAAATATTTGTGTCCCAATCTTCGCTTGTCATTGTATGTGGAATTGAGCAGGTTCCAAGCTTGAGAATAGTTTGCCTCTTCCAGCTCGATACCCTTTATTAAAGTGAGTGCTGGTCCTTTCAGACAGGAAATAAGGAAAAGGAATTTCTCAATGCCTGATAACGCAGCATCTGAGTGAACAAGTGCGTTGAAGGTATCACGGAAGAGTGGCCATTCGGCTTGATTCCCATCGAAGCTTGGAAGATTTATTTGCGGATATTGCGCTTTGATTATGCGAGATTCGTTAAGCCCCGCAGACTGTCCGGCAGCAGAAGGTGCAGTTGCAGCAGAAGAGGGAGTGGGGTTCATGTGATGCTCATAAATCGCACATGCTTCGTAATATATCGCTCTACAGCCTGTTGCAATCCTTTATCTTGCTGCGAAGGAAAAAGGCTGGTTTCCTCCCATGAGGCTATAAGCTCTATTATGCGGTCCCAAGTGGCATGAAAGTTGTCGAAATAGGAATCTAGCTTCTTATACATTCCTTTAAACAAGAACAATTGCGATTTATCTTCAGTAATAGAGCGCCCTTGCTCTACTATTGTCTTAATTTTATGCGCCAAACTCTGGAGTTTCGTCCTCAAAGGGGATAGCACGGCGGCTTGCTCGGGCTTAAGATTCTCCATTGGAATGGGCCAAGTTAAAATCAGAAGAATTTGAGAAAGAAAGAAAGCAGATCAATTACCCACCAAGAAGTAGACAATTATAAATGGAAAGTTATAAATAAAGGGGAAATGATAATATTGAATACAAAGGCTAAATTAATTGAGCACCCAAATTTTTAAGCAAACTAAATGAGTGGAAGAAATGTTAAAGCCTTGAAAGTACAATAAATCTGCATAAAAAATAAAGTGAAAATGGAATCAAAATTAAGAGAACAAAAATTAAGAAATAAATAATTGTTAAATGTTTACAATATAAAATAAATAATTAGATCTAAATATATTATATTGTAAGGAAATTGGGTATTGCAGAGTCCTGCCTTTACAGAATAAGCGTCCCTGTTCGGGCGCCAAAAAGAATGTTGCACGGCGGATAGAGGTCCGTATAGGCCTTTCCTATTTCGCCGCACACTTCTTGTATATTAAATGTACTATGAAGTAAGGTGAAAGGGACAGCAAGATCTGCAATAACCAACTTTCAAAGCTAGAAAGAGATTGATGAGTGTTTATAAATAAGAAGAAAATAGTTTACTGTAGAAAAACAAAATTAAAATTTATTTCTTGAATAACAACAAAAAATAATGAGAGAAAAAAAATAATAATATTTCTATGTAATATAAATGAATGAATTTAAATGAAGCAAAGGAAAGTGGCCACTTGTTTTGAAAATATTACAATAAATATAAGTAACGTTCTATAGAACAATAATTAAATTAAAACGTTCTGTTTATAATAAATATTTTATCTTCTAGCAAAACTGAAAGCTAACTTAATAAATGAATTAAGAAAAAGAAAAAAAGATTTTAACAATAATAAACAGAATACGTTAAAATTTAAATGAATTAAATTATTAATTATAATTTTAAATGTAAAATTGTATGTTTGCACATAATGCAATGTATTATAATTAGCGGCGTGAATTTATAAAAGGTAAAAAAAAATTACAACGGTGGTGGGTCTTTGAACCTGTGCTGTAAACTTATATGAATGGTAATCGCTCACGCTACCACTGTGCTAGCAAGTTATGCTACGATGTAGTTTTAATGTTCCTACTAATTGAAGCGATGAGTGGCCTGCCATCTATTGGTAGAGTTGTGCATGCGCAAATAATACTTGTACGTTTTTCTTTGTAAAATGTAAGTGCACTTACTTTTTTTGATGGTTTTCTTTTGTCACCTGTTCAGTTTTCTTCTTGATGTGAAAAGCATCTGCATGAAGCGAAGAATGCTGTGGCGTGCTCCAATGTGGAGAAAAACTAAAAGAAATAACTGAATTGACGTGAAGAAATTGAGTCGAATCACTTGACTAGATAACAGCGGTGTATGCGTGTGTGTGTGTGCCCTGGGCAAGCTCTAAGCGACTACTGACTGTTGTTCGTGATTTACATGTTACAGTACAAAGTTTACATTTTAGAGAATTTTTAATTTTTAATTTTGTTGACAATCATTTTAAGTTTACTATTATTATTTACTATTTTATAATTTTATATGTGGCCTTACCATAAT
>JAAEAF010013766.1:0-136374 GCA_011037195.1 Triatoma infestans | reverse complement strand
TGGACACATTGGTGTGTCCGGCAATGAAAAAGCAGATAGGGCAGCAAAAAGTGCCGCCTCTAATCATACGGACAACGTTATTCCTGTGCGTCCTACTGATTTAAATGTTCACATAAAAGAAAGTATTATCAAAAAATGGCAGCACCAGTGGGACCAAACAAATGAAAAATTGAAAGAGATCAAACAAAATGTACGAAATGCACCAGCTGAGAACATTCCGCGGCGAGAATCTGTCATAATCACAAGGCTGAGGATTGGACATACTCGTCTGACACATGGCCATCTCCTCGTAGGGTCTAGAAGACCGAGATGCTCATGGTGCAGAGAGAGACTGACTGTCTATCACATATTGGAAGGATGTCAGGCATTGCGACACTATAGGGAACAGGCAGGCCTGCCACATGATTTGCGCGCAGTATTAGTAGAAGGGTCTTCGTATAAAACGAGGCTATTTGCTTTTTTGAAAAGAATTGGATATTACTATAAAGTCTAGGCTAGGTTTAGGTTAGGTTTAATAAAAGGGGAGAGGAATATCGAGTACTCTCCCCTCTGTGTGATTGTAGTTTGCTTGTATTTATTAGTATATGTGTGTATTTATTAGTACGATAGTATTTATTAGTGTGCATGTATTTATTAGTTTGAATGTAATTATTGGCGTAAATGACTGTGTGAATGAGTGTAAATACTGTAAATATTTTTTAGATTTAATTCATTTTAAGGGGTGTAGGAATATTTATAAGATTACTACACCCAAAATAGATTTAGGAAACTTTCAGGGAGAAGAAAATTTACTAAAGTATTCCCTAAATTGCAAATAGCCTTTAGAAAATAAGAAAAGAAAATATAACATGGAAAAGAGTTGAGTCCATCTGATAGTAAGTTTAAGATCTTAGAAGATAAAAGTAAGCTTGCAAATCTGAATAAAAAAGTGAAATGCAATAAAAAGCAGTGTAGAAATGAAACTCAAGTAGAGTTTTATTAATACACTTATTTATTAGTAAGAAACACCATCCAATGATTCGCAGATAAAGGGATGGCACATCCAAGACATCCGCACTCCCCCTCGTCGACCGGTTCGATGAAGTAAGAGGGGATGCGTGGAACTGTGATATAAACCGGAAGCACCACCTACCTTGCTAGACAAGGTATTGCGTTGGTTGCCATAAGGTAATGAAGAATAGTGCCATCCCAGCTTTTGAGGACACAGTTCGAGAAGAAAACTGTGTGAGAGGCGCTAATGACCACTGCTGTCGATGCGCCGGAAAAAAAAAAAAAAAATAATGAGTTTACTTTTTGCATCGTCCAAGTTTTGGCATTATAACAGCTCAGAGTATATTCACTATTCTTACAGAATTATGGGAGAATATATTTTTCATACATTTTATATTTTAATGCATATTTGATTTAATAATAATTTGTAGTTTATGCTATTATTGTTTACTTTATGTTATAAATCGTACATTTCTTTGAATTTCAGTGTATAAAAACTGGAGATTCAAAGTGGCTGGATTTCATGAATAAATTCGTTGTGACGTTAATAGCACCATTAATAATATGTGTATGTGGAGAGGAAATGAATTCACAGGTACCATATAGATATTTTATAACTAAGTTAATGTTATTTTTAATATACTATAATTTCAAATTTATCTTTATTTTTTAAAACTTATGAAGAAAATTTGGTGACTATGGATCAAGAAAGAAACATTCAGTTATGCCAACGTTTCGATAGAGTTTCCTGTCTTTGTCAAGGCTTTAATCCAAAAAATTATAGAATGAGAAACCACAATGCATTAATAATATTGTAAAATACATTGTGGTTCCTCATTACATAGGTTTTTAGATTAAAGCTTTGATAAGGACAGGAAATTCTATCGAAACGTTGGCATAACTGAATGGTTTCTTTCTTGATCGAACCTCACCAAATTACTTCATAACATAATTCATCATCGATCAACAAATACTTTTGTATTTTTAAAACTATAATTTCACTCACAGATTTTATAAAACCAAAAACCTCGTGGCACTAATGCAAAAATTTCAACCAAACCGATATCATTATTGAGTCAATAGGATTCACACCTGATTGATATGATTCACACTTAATTGGATGGTACAAATGAAATTGGAGAGGTTACACCACTTCGGAATCAAAACCAATATATCTGAAACAAACTGTTCGTGATATATATGAATATTCCATTGTTAATATTTAAATACAAAATAATGTTTACAATAATAATCATTTAGAAAATGAATATTTTCAAAATGGAAATTGTTGAAATAATCAAATCAATTGAATGTTATGAAAGTATTCGATTGTAATCGTTCAAGCGAATCTGTATCGTTCTTTAATTAAATTATTAATATCGTGAATGGCTTCTATCGCACATTCTCCCCAAAATGCCCACAATGGTTATCAATACTTGTCTCACTCTATCCTGGTCCCCAGGTATACAAGGGTATGTGGGCAATGAGGAGCGGGCAAATTGTACTGATGGAATTCAATCACACCTCATGGGTCCGGAACGTTTCTGAGATGTTCCAGGCCAATGACAAAATCAACATAGTTTTGCAGCAAATCAGAGGTGTGATGGAGAAATACTTGTTGAATAAAGGACCTGGAAAGATTAAATGGCTCCAATATATGGAAATTACTCTCAATGGCTTCGTGACCTGCTTATAAGCACCAGATTTGCATATAAGCACTGAGCCAGTGGTTAATATAAGTTACCCGGTAGACTTTACATAGATCCTTTGGGTTGCGGTGATTGCGTCACCCCCCTTATTCTATTCTATTATTTTATCAGTACTTATGATCTTAATATTGACTACAAACTAAAATAAAATGTACTTAATGTGTTTACTAGGTTGAGAAATTACATGAAAGTTCGTACAGAGGCTCATGGTATGAAGAACAGCCTGCCGCAAGGAAAGAGTTGCTAATTTTAATGACTGCCACCGCCAGACCACTTACTTTTAATTATAGAGGAATGATTACTTTCAATTTAATGTGCTTTAGTACGGTAATTATTCATAAAATTGGTTGAACAATACATTATGTGTCTAGTCGCATATTTGTCACTACTTGGAGTATTTGGGAGCCATAGCAAAGGTTTCTATGCGTTATATTCATTCATCTGCTTGCTGAAATTGTGAGGAAACTATAGCTATCTTGATGAACTTTGTAATTCCGTTTTGCTTCTTCATACGCCCTATAACAGCGAAATTGGAGCTGATTGCTTAACATTCACAATAATTCAGTATTCAGAAGAAAATATCTTGTCGCTCTTCCTGTCAGACTCACTTCAAACACTCAATGAACGCGGGTAACATTTATTTCTATCAGCTATTGTTACATTTATATTTTGGCGACCTTTATCTCTGTCTTTATTTAGAGGTCATGTGTTTAAATGATCACACAAAAATTTAACCCTTTGTACTCCCAAGGCCAGCCGGTAGTGTCCATCCATCCACTTTAAATGTGTCACTGTTCACATATTATCATTAATATACAAAGATTTCGTTATTCTTTAGCGCTTCTCAAACTATGAACTGCTGAAACATGGAACATCGGTGTTCTATGAAAGAGTATTCCAGCTACTCCCGCAGTAAAATTTGTTTTTTAAATTTTTTCGTTTATTCTTTATATGATTGTTTTCTTCGGACTTGAACGTAAGCTTTATATTCCTTCTTATAAGTAATATAAACTTGCTTAATGTTTCAAACAAACACATTTTCCCATATATTAATAACAAGTGTTTGGCTACTGCATCAATACCATTTGTTAATGATCTCTTTTATTTACTTTTATAATTAAATGTTTACTTTTTTCTTCATTACATTTTGATTGAAACCCATGTAAATAGAACTGTCCAAAATTTCATCCCTGTTTTTAAACATATTCTCAATTTCATCCTTGTAAAAATCAGTTTATCCCGCTTTAATATAAATTCACATTAAGGGTATGTAAGTTAATTTCACTTTGAATTACTACCTCGCAAAATATAAAAATATATAATAGCATAAAATATAAATGTTATAAAGAAATTCGGTGAGGATCGGTTAAGAAAGAAACATTCAATTATGGCAACGTTTTGACAGTTTCCTCAAGGCTTTAATACATAGCTGTTGTGCAGATGTCGAGACAGGATTTTTCATATTTCATTTCTGTCGATGATTTAACACAAAAAACTAATGAAGTAAGGGAAGGGATTAGCTCAGTGGTAGCGTGCGTGACTAGTAACGCGGAGGTCCCGGGTTCGAGTCCAGTGCTACCCTAAGATTTTTTCTTTCTAGGAGCCTCTACAGCTCACTGTTCGGTGATGGACAGTGTTGTCTGTAGCGAGAGAACACTGTCCGGAGGCCGGCAGTGCACTGAGAAGGCTCCGGGGGTCACAATAGCTCTTTCAGTCGCAGTGACGATAATCCCTACATCAAAAAAAAAACAAAAAAAAACCTAGCAACTTCGAATTTTCTTATTTTAGGTTTTAGGTTTCGATGTAACCAATGTTATGTTTCACTCAAATTCCTCTCTCCATATCTGCACGACTATCTATATATTAAAAACTTTGATAAAGACAGGAAACTCTGTAGAAACATTGGTATAATTGAATTATCTTTCTTGACCGATCCTCACCAAATTTCTTCATAACATAATTCATCAACAAATAGTTTTATATATAAAACAAATTATTATTATTATATAAACAATACATAATAGAATACAATATAATATAAAATATATGAAAAATATATCCTCCCATTTTTCTGTAAGAATAGTGAATGCACAAAACTTGGACGACGCAAAAAGTAAACTCATTAATGATTATAGAACCTATAGTAATACAATACTTATACTTCAATACAAGGTTAGTCATAAAATTAACTGTAGGATATGTGATGGATGCAAGAAACTTGAAATAATATTAAATTTTAAATAAACCTAAATTATCAAAATATGTTGCAAAGGACCAGCCAGGTATAAAGTCCTGTTACTCGTACGGTTCAAGAACAATTATGGCATTGTACTGTACTACCCCTTCTTCTCACAGGGGAGGAATTGAAACAAAGAGAAGAGATATTTTAAGACAGACTTGTTCTAGCTACCAAAGTGAAAACATCAGTGCCAGTATCAAGTTTTAAGAGTTATTCCAATTAATTTATAAGCATATTGTTGTTAACTTATTTTCTCTTAGAGAATATATCTTTTGAAAAACAGTGTGACTTCTTTATTATTACTAGACTTCATTCTCTTTTAAAATTACAAACTTATAAGCCCATTTCACTAAAACGCTCGTGCTACACACTACCACTACTACAAATACAACTCCACACCATAACATTACAGATACAACAGCATTTTGCCACAGACTCTAAAGTCCCTAATTATGGACTCCAAGATTATAATTCAAATCGAACTATAAGCCATCAGTTATTCAGAGACTTCGACCTCAACATCACAGCTATTCAATTCAATAATCAATTCACGCCAAGGCGCGACAAAATCAATCAAATTATCAAACTAACTTCACTCCAATATTACCTAAGAATGAGGTAGAGAATTCTAACCAAGCCAGTTGTGATAGACATGCGATTCTTTAGATTTTCAAATGATATAATTTATATTTAAGTTGCATAAGCATAATGACTTCATAAAAGTATTTACTTTTTTTAGGTGATGCAAGCGTTTTATTCCTACATAACAATGTTGATTTATTTAAAAACAAATGATTAGACAAAACTCCAACAAATCGCTAGAACCAAATACACTGACCAGAAGAAGGCGAGGCCACCTGTTACTTTCTCTTGCTGCTGGAATCGTAGTATTGCGGTCTGCTCTTGGCAATATTTCTTGCCGAAAATACAAGGCACACTGGAAGAAGTCAAATTTCATATTCTGAGTTTTTTTGGCGCAACATCATTCTAGGTTTTAGGACCCCCCCCTGGTGTATTTCCAGAATAAGTGATCAATTCGCTTTGCCATCCTTGCATTCAAGTTAATATTTGTAGGCCTTAGTGGAACGACGACCAAGAGGTAGGGCCGTTGCTATTCTGGCTTTCCCACTTTACCGTCGTTCCTGTCCGGAGTATCACGGTCACATAGAAATTCATTTAACCGCTAGTACAGATGTACCGATGGTGGCTACAGCTTTACTGATTCTATGTACCAATTTTTTATAAGGAATCCAAATAAAAGCAAAGATTACCGGTAAGCGTATCAGAGATGTGACTTAGTGAAGGGCTGTGAGTAGATTATTGCAATCCTGTCAAATTTTCGAAATTCATTTACACAGGATTTAAAAGTGTTGAAAACCCATGATTACGAAAAAATGTTTTTCCGCGTGTTTCTTTGTGTGTGTTTGTTTGTATGAAATAGGCTGTTATTTTTTTCTGTTGTTCGCGATTTTCTCAAATATGTGTCCAATGATATTCTTTAACTACACTACACTACACGCATAATTAACTAGCATTGTAACAGTCGCCCAAGATTTTTTTTTTGGGGGGTGGTTCGGGGGGGGGCGCTGTAAGCCCTGCTAAAATATCATACATGCATTGAGTTGCAATCAAAACAAAGACATGTGAGGTTACATAAGGTTAGGAAAGGCTTGTATACTTACTATTCTGACGCGTGGTTAGTGTGTTTATGCCTGCTTTTTACTTTCTAAAACTCTGTTAATCGTGTCACATTTTCGATATCGAGTGTTCACCCGAAATACACGTTTTGAGGCTCCTGAATCCCCAAAATTGGTATTTAGAAAATAGTCTCTGTGCGCGTGTGTGCATGCGAACTGCATAATTCAAAAAGGAAAAATTGCGGAAAGTTCAAAATTGACATTCCGTGGGTAACACTAAGGGATCTGACAGGATCTTACCTGTCGAAAGTTCTCAACCACTTACTAATGGATTTTCACCTTGTGCGATTTTCCAAAAAAACAGCTCCAACGATTTTCCTTAACTTGTTATATTAACTACACATACAAAGTGCTACAACTTTTATTTGAAATATTTGTATGGGAAAATTCATTTAAGGGCATTTTCGCGGGAGAGGTGGAGTTATGTTTTCTTCTAAAATGCTATTTTAGTTAGTATATAAATGTATCATCTAAATAATATTAATTAGAATTAAATATGTTGAGACAATTCTGAGTTTGAAGGAAAACAGTTGAGCGGAAGTGCATTTATGCTGAACTGTTATTCAACAAAAAATCGTGGCAGCCATTTTTGGGAAAAGGAAAAATCTATTCAATATAGTAGCACTTCCTGTCTAGGAATTTTGACAGATAACGTACTGTCGGATTCCTTGATGTTACCTGATCGGAATATCACGTTTCAACGTTCTGCGATCTTTCGTTTTTGAACTGTGCCGTTTCCACTCACACACAGACCATTTTCTAAAAACCAAATTTTTGGTCTCGGGAGACTTCAAAACTTGTAACCAGATAACATATTTTAAATAGGAAAAAATTGTTTTAGTGACAAATCTGTGGGTGTGTGTGTTTGTGTATTAGAGTATGAATTTGAATATAACATAGCTCACAAACAAAAATATCGCAGAAAGTTTTTCATTCGGTCGGTTCCATGTGGTATTCGACAGGAAATTATCTGTTAAAATTCCTCAATCGGAAGTCCCACTTTGCTGTGTGGATTTTCAGTTTATGCGATTTTCTGAAAATGGTACAACAATTTCCTTTAAACCTGGTACATTCACCACACATATTGAGAGTTACCACTTTCCTGTGTAACATTCTTGTGCTAAATACATTTAAACAGCCTTTCCGTGAAGGGAGGGGTTATGTCTACGAAGTGCTATTTTCTTGTATTATACTCTTCCTTCATTTGTTTCATATTATTTAGAATTTTTTTTTTTTCTACATTTATTTTGCAACTGCATACACAAATGCAACAAGCAAAAATGATAAGATGAATATTGCGTACATGAGTACATATACATATATATATGTATGTATGTATTATATATAATATAATACATACAATAAACATGCACGCACTAGCTTGTGATACTTGAACGGCGACCATCCAGTGTTGGTAGCCGTAAGTTAGCTATTGCAGCAGTATGGCAGCCAACCTAGGGGGTCAGCGTTAGGATTTAGAATTAAGTTTCCAAAATTACCAGTTTGAACAAATGTTGTGTGCTTTTACATGTTTGTGCAATTTTTATCAAAAACAACAATGGACTTCATTAAATTTGATGTAGTAACCATACATACAGAGGCCAACACACTTTTTCCCGAAATAGTTGATTTAAGGGAGTTATGGAGGAAAGTTAAGGTTACGCTTCTTTCAAAAAGATGGTTCAATTAAGTTTTAATTGATATAACGTTGAAGAAAACTAAAATCAAATAAGAATTAGTTGAAGGAACTTCAACTGCATAAATTGCAGTAACGAGTAGTCTGCAATATGAATGTTTTTCTTTTACTATTTCGAAACCCTTAACAAACATATAATAAGGAGTTGTAAGCCAGCTTCCACAAAGTTGTAAAACAGCTAGCTAACAAGGTACATCTAAAGAATCATTAGAGCAAACACCGTTAAAAATTGAAGCATCGTTGAATGTGTTTTTTGGCTGTTGGCTGTCCATCTCTAACTCAATTAGTAGATTTCTAAGTGGAATAGCCTTGTTTGCAGCTTCCGATATACCAAATATCCTGCTTCGATTGAATAGTTTTTGTTTCTTGGATACCCACTACCCACGTTAAGAATGGCTTGCTAAACATTATAAATACAAATCCACTGCAGTATTTCTATCAACTATACAACTTTCCCAATCCGCATCTGCACATCTAACAAAGGATTTTCCTATTCTTGAAAGACAAATAATGATCTTTAGTTCCCTGAAGATGGATAAAATTCTTCAGTCCCTGCAGATATCCTAGGCTTAAAATATGAAGAACGCTTAGCCTACCAACATTCACACAATACACATAGGGCTGGCAAAGGTAGTTGATATGTGTAGCTAATTTCGATTTGCATATCCTACTTAGGGATGGTTTAACTGAGACAAAGGAGAAAATCAAACTTTTGTACAATCTTTATTCAAATAACTGCGACTATGGACAGGCCTAAAATTGGAAGTCTGGCGATAATAAAAGAAGTTGAATTATTTCATTAGAGATTTTATGTGAGACTTTTTAAAGTCCGTCAAAATATTGGTAGAAATTGATTGATAAAAAGAAAAATACGCAATAAAAAAATTTCCTATAAAAAGAAAAATACGCAATACTGACACGTGTACTTAGAAATTAAATTTACGTGATTAGTTCGTAAGTTTCATTACCTTCCCTTTTGTAATTATGTATCCCTTATGTAATATTTTGTCGTTTGTTTAATAAAACCTGTTATTATATTTTTTATTTATTTATTTATTTCCCTCAACAGATTGTGAATCGGACTGGTAACCAGAACTAGAAAAATATGGCATCGCTACACGGAGAATTGCAAAGAAGTTCACCAAGAAACTTCCAAACATTGCCACCAAACTGTAACAAAGTTCCATATAAGTTCCAAACTGTAACTCCCATAAGTTCCTTAACATGCATGACGATCGCTACTCGACCAGACATATCCTTCGTCCAAATTATTTGTGCCAATTTAATACTACATTTACTGAAAAGCGCAGGATGCTGAAAGTAGAAAATAAGCTGACAAAAAACATGGAGTAATGAGCAGTAGGCAATAGCAGTCTGGTCTAGGTTCAGAAGCCAAAACATCCTATGAACTGTCCATTTCTGAATACATTATTGATATTTTATTAGTTATATCAAATGCAATATTAATTTCGCTCAATTAAATCTTCTTTTACAATAATGATATCAACTGATGATATTCGTACAGATCAATCTATATAAATAAATTCGTATATTTATTAACATCTAATTTCGTTGAGCGAAATGCGCTGCTGAAGTATCATTTTGTAGATATACACGCATATTACTTAAACTTAGTTTGTTGACATATGCCCATAAATGAGATGCTTTTAGACATGCCTTGAGTTCGTCGAACGTGGAATAACTGGTAATGTTTGACGGAACTCACCAGATAATAAAATAAGTAAACCGCCAAAAAGCTGAGCATATTCTCTCGCCATATAATGTTCGATGGAGTGGGTAGTTGGAAATTAAACACGTACGTGGAAAGTTAGAAACTGAAATGTCAATAAAAACTATATACACACGAACAGAATTCGAAATATATGCGAAAAACAGATCTTCTGAAAAGCGCCACCTATCGAAAATTTTGCGTACTAAAAACAATCTATACCTCAGCCTCAACAACATATTATATAAATTGGACAACATTTGAGTCATTACTTTTCTAGATTTGCCATTACGTACAATGGACATTCATTTTTATATAAATAGATGTCAGTGCTAAAGCAACGAGGTTCCCGCGCTATAATCACACATCCTTTGTGAGTGAACACGTGGCGCGTCAGTGCTCTTGCTGCAGGAGAGTGGTATTGACGACTCTTTGTTGTTGTTCCCGCGTAGTGATTTGTGACAATGGAAAAAACTGAGATTCGAGCAGTGATTAAGTACTTTGTAAAGAAAGGTATGAAAGCTAAGGAAATTCATGCCGACTTTCAGAACACACTGGGGACTCTGCTCCTTCATATTCAACTGTTGCCAAGTGGATAGCGAGTTTAAATTTGGTCGGGAGAGCTTAGATGATGATCCGCGTAGTGGACGGCCAAAAAGAGCTACGACCCCACAATTTATCGCAGAAGTGCATAAAATGGTCATGGAGGATCGTCGACTGAAAGTGCGAGAGATTACTGGAGCTATAGGGATGTCATCTGAACGGGTATATCACATTTTAACCGAAGAATTGGGAATGAAAAAATTATCGGCAAAATGGGTGCCGCGGCTCTTGACATTGGACCATAAACGCACCAGATTGGAAATGTCCGAACAAAGTCTGGCCCGTTTTCAGCGCAACCAACAATATTGTTTGCGCCGGTTTGTGACTATAGATGAAACTTGGGTGCTACTATACCCCAGAGATAAAACAGCAGTCAAAGCAGTGGAAACATGCTGAGTCACCACCACCAAAGAAAGCAAAGGCAGTAGGTTCGGCCGGAAAGGTCATGGCCTCAGTTTTCTGGGATGCAAAAGGCATTCTGTTGATAGATTATCAGTACTTTGTACTGATAGATTATCTTCCTACTGGCCAAACAATTACGGGGCAATACTATGCAAACCTCCTAGACCAACTACAGGAAAAGATACGCGAAAAAAGGCCTGGTTTGGCAAGGAAGACAGTCATCTTTCATCAGGACAACGCCCGCCCGCACACAAGTGTTATTGCCATGGCAAAACTTCATGAACTGAGGTACGAATTGTTGCCACATCCACCTTATTCACCTGATTTGGCACCATCAGACTTTCATCTCTACCCCAAGCTGAAAATTTTCCTCGGTGGACGGAGATTTCCTACAACGGAAGAACTAACAGCCAAATTGGAGAGGTACTTTGCAGGCTTGGAGGAATCTCATTTTCGAGATGGGATAAAGGCATTGGAACATCGCTGGACCAAATGCATTAGTCTACAGGGAGACTATGTTGAAAAATAAAAGCAGTTCCACCGAGGTAAGACACTTCTTTCTAGTACATTCCGAAAACTTTTCAAACCACCCACGTAATTATTAACTAATAATTGTATTTTAGACTAAATTTGAAATTGTTAAATAGTTGATTACTTTTCAGAATTGCTTAGAATATTTCATTTAACTAAGTTATTAATGTTAATTGAAAACAGATTATTTTAAACTTATATTGCTTTTAAACAACACATATAATGTATTAATTTACGAGATATAGGAAATTAACGCCCTTTGGTCCAGGGTTACTGGCCTGAGAAAAAAACACGCACACATACACAGACCAATTGAAAACCACCATGTTTTCAGGCTCAAGGGACCACAAATAGCGTATTACCGATAAAAACTCGATATCGAAAACTTGACACGATCGCAATACTTCCTCCTGATAGAAGCAAGAGGAAGTAAAATAAAAAAAGTGATGAATATTTTTAGTACTGAATGTTTTTAAAAACATAAATAACGAACGTTAATGAGATGTGTTGTGGAAGTGATAAAAAGAACTGTAATTTGTATGAAATTACATACTGTCTGTTAATTTCTATGTGAGAGTGGTATTTATAAAACGCACCCATTCATTTTTCTCCTGGCACTGTATTTTAAGTAAAAATTGTATAATTTCGATATATTATAGCCGTTACTTAAAAGAAAAGAACAGTAACTCACAGTGTGGGGCAGTTAAAGACTGTAATTAAAAGGGTGTTTAAATATTGAAAATCAAGTAAGCAAGTTAATAGCATGAATGGTCTGGAATGGGTGAGATAGTGATGTTAAGAAGGTGCTGGCCATAGAGTTCAGTTCTGACTGGTCGATCGGTAAAGATGGCATCAATCTTTCGTGGGGTAATTCTTGTATTTTTAATTGATTTCATTTACTTCTTCTTTTTATTTCTTCTCTTTTGCTTCAATTATTATAAATTTTATTATTTTAAATTAAATAATTATTTAAAAAAACTTTTAATCTTATTAAAAACTAACAAAATTTTTATATTATTCATCCATTTTATTTCTCTTAATGCCTTAAGTGGAAGTTTGGCATTCTCGTTAAATGTCCGCGAGGAGGAAATACATTTGAGAACTACAACTACTTAAATGTTTAGAAACTGGGCGGTTTGTGCGTAAATCAAGGAGCGGAAAATGTATTATGGTCCTATATTATAATAATATATATAAGAATATATATTTCGGAACTTCCTACTCATCCCCCCAACAAAAACATTCATATATAAAGATATCATCCATTCTAATCGAGAGCAGGCAACACCAATCTTGCCAATTTGCACCATTCTCAACACTAATCAAAAATAGTAGTGAATGTCCAAAAAAAAAAAAAATCAAAAAACCAATAATCAGAATCTGCTGTTCGTATTTGTAAGCCAGATTGGACTTCAATATCTTCCTACTCCTCAACTGTTATTAACGATTAACATTGAATCCATACGTAAAAATTCAAAAATCGTTGCCGGGCTTGACGTTGCTTTTAAGATATGAGATTGGTTTCACTCAGAAGGAAACTAGACCAGTCTTTCACTCAGAAGATAGACCATCTGCCGTAGGAGTTTAGCTACAGGGGCTAAACAAAGGAAGACTTGTGGCTTTAAGGGTTGTGGATTTCTAGTCTGAGATCAATGGTATCATTGAATGCTGCTGTATGGTGGATAGGTGGCAGAGGGAACTTAAAGAGGTGAGGAATTCCCTGATTGCATCAAAGGCTTTAAATAAACCAAGCAGGAGCTCAAAACTAGTGGATGAATTAGGAGAAGACTTAACGACCTCTTCTGAATATTCAGACATGCCGGTTTAAGATATGTAGTTAGACCGCTAGAGGAGACTTGTAAGAGTTATTTTCGTTTCTGGGAAATAAGGTACTGTGCCTTATTATGATTAATAATAACACATTCCATTCGCTAATACCGAGTCAACTTTGGTATAATGTGTACTTGGGACACGAGCACTAGTTTGATCATAATATTTATCTGTATTAAGGAAATCTCAAAATATGTGTACCTGTTGAAAGGTAAATTTCGAAAATGAATCATGTTTGCAGTATTTACTACTTTGTAGTAATAAATAGTAGTAAGCAATGTTGATGGGTATTTGACAAATGATGGTAACACTGTGTGTGTGGTCTTATTAAGTACTAAGAGTTTCTGGTGTCTGAATTATTCGTACGATGCGATCGTGCCAAATTTTCGAAACTGAGGGCCCCTGAGTACAACAATTGGTTTTTAAATTAGTTTTTAGGGAATAAAAAAAAATATATATATATATATGTGTGTGTGTGTGTGTGTGTGTGTGTGTGTGTGTGTGTGTGTGGACAGAATATATCAAAATCGAATAACGCTGGAAACTTTAATTTCCGTTTAGATACTAAGTACCGAATGTTCTTCTTTTTTTAAGCTTTTAGTAATTTTCATTAACTTCATGTACTATCTTCACACAGATAAATTGTTATCATTTTGATATGTAACATTTCACCAAGAAAATTGTTTACTTTATCAATTTTATAATAGTATTAACTGCAGTAAGAGAAAGTTATGTAACCTTTAATAAATTTTCTAAATTCGGATCCAGAGCCACTCCAGTTTTTAAAGATGTTGCAAAAGCCGTAAATGCATATTTAAGCTGTTCCCGTCCGGCTTCAGATTTACATCCAGCGTCAAAGTAAGATTATCAAGTTCATGTAGAGAGTGACTTCAACTTAATATTTCGGTCACGCATTAGACACTTGCTGATTGTCAATTTCTGCAGATTGATCAAAAACATGTATAGTGCGTGTTAGAAATGTTAAGTTGAAGACAACTCTTTCTACATGAACTTGAGAGCCTCATTCTGAGGATGGCTGAAAAGTCAAAACTGTTCGGGTCAAAGAAGATAAAATTTCAGATGTTATCCCATGAGGGACCCAACCACATTTCACAAAAAATGTCAAAACTTCCGTTAAAATTTTTTATAAATTTGTATATGCAAATTCCAGAGTTTTAAAACACGTTCACCATTAAAGCTGGCCTATAATTTACTCGTAATATCTGGACTGATGAACCAAGAAGGCCGTCCATGGACACTCATCATTTGCATCTATAACAGTATCATGCTGTTATTATTTGGCTCATTGTGTGGTAAGTGTTACGCGTTCCATACTTACCAAATATTAGAACAGAAATTGCACAGAATGCAAAATAAGTTGGAAAAAATTTAAGACTAAAACACAAATTTCTTATTCCGCGTCTAAAAAATGAATTCTTCCTTCGAATGACATGTTTGTATTACATTAGTGTTACAGTAATCGAATTTCGCTCTCACACAGCGCGGCTCAAGGACGACCCGCGTAGCGTTCCGAGCCGACTGATAAATAAGGAATGTAGGAAACAAAATCTACTTTATATTGTAGGAATTGAAGGAAACTTCCATTTCTTCATGGTTATTCCCCCGAAATAATTCCATTCTAGTTCCCAAGGAGAGTAAAAATATTTCAAATTCAAAACGACATTTTTAGACGACTATATACAAACAAGAACAAACATTTCCGAGTTTCAAATATTTCACTACTATCCTTCCTCACTCTCGCATCAACAGTTGGTTTCAATTCGATTTTTCGGATAAATTGCATTGTTAACACATGTCATCAAAGTGAAATATTTTTTATCTTTTAAGTTTTACTGTTGTGATCTCACCGTATGAGCATGATTTACTATTGAGCCTTTATAGAAATGAACATTATTGTTCTTATAGAAATCAACTTAAATATTTGAAAATTATTAATGCACTTTCTTTCTTTAGATTACATCAATAAAGATTATATAAAACAAGCTTTTAATATAGCGGAAGGAAGGAATAGGGCGTTTCGTAAAAAATTGTTGCCTAGTAGTTCTCCTTCATCACACAAAAATATTTATTGCAGTGTATTGACAGTTTTATTTACATGTTAAAGAATTATTATTATTTTCATAATATCATTAATAATTAAAAAAGATGGTACAAAAGTAATAAACTTAAGAAAAGTATTATAATAATAAAATTAATACATTGAAGATGTAATCATTTTCAAGGCGCCCCGCCCAGAACCCGCGCTTTCTGAAGATGGAAAATACTTGTCGTAAACGGTTGAAACGATTTCTTATGGGGAAGAGACTAGCTTATCTGTTTTCTGGTAATTTTCACGCGGAGAACGATTTCGGGAAATTGGAATTTCCGTTGGGCTAAATAAGAGAACAACCATTCACCTTTTGCTTGGTGCATTTAGTGGAAGCAGAATCGTTCCTCCAGTGTTCCCCTGAATGTAAATGGATATGGAACCAAACCTACCGTCAACATTACGCATTTGCTTTTTCGTCATATTTCAACTTTGTGCACTGATAACCAGTAAATCTTGGTTACTAACATAATGGCAGGGTTCCATTGTACACTAGAATAGAATAGAATAGCGTTTTAACGAAAAAATAATTACAAAAAAGTACACTTATGAGACAAAGAAAAGATTATCCGTCCGTATGCCAAGTTGACCAAGTAATAAACTTAAATTTCTTTTTACATCATTAAGCACTCAACATTAAAACAGAAACCATAAACTGAACAAGTTATATATCAAAAGTATAACATGACAGGTGAAAAATAAAATATAAAATGAAACAAATGGTAAACAGTAAGTTTAAATGCTAACAACTGCTGCCATATCTACTTCATTTACAATCTACTCATTTCCCATTAAAAATTTTCTCTACACAGCCCCCTGCTAACGAATTGAAATAGGCCACACCGATTTCGACCGCTCAGAATGCCGTCCACGTTCTCCTCCATAAACCGCACCTTCCCCAACCATCTCATTCTATATTCATTAAAATTGGGACATTCACTTATGAAGGGTACCCACTTCCTATCAGCCGCAAATTGCATGGAGTATGCACACCAGCCACGGCACCAAAAGGTTTATAATTTAAGTCCAACAATTGACATCTCGCCCGAAAAAACACTCTCATAAACCTAAAGACTTTATATCTAGATCTGAACATTGACATTAATTCTGCTTCCAGCTGTAAAAGTGTATTTGGACAGGGATAATTTGTTCGAAACATTGCAACCATTTGTAATATGTATAGCCGCCATACATATGATTGGGAAATCCGTCAACATCCTTGTAAATCAAACGAAAATTCGTAACTTACTGGATCGGTATGTTTATTTAATGTCTTGAGGAACGTTATCGATTTATCTTATCATTTCTTCTGTGATCATTTATTTTGTTAACAGTCTTATATCTACTTTTGTTTACAGATTGGAACAACTTCGGCAACAAGAGTTGGAAGATCCCCTATATGCAAGCCAGATCACCAAAGCAGATAGCTTTATTAAAACCGTGGTTTATTACATGAACTTTTATTTTCATTTGCTTCCATTTTTTTCAGCACTTTTCAACTGTATCAGTGATTACTTATCAGCGGCTGAAAATCCTACTTTATCTCTGCCGGTATAATGCACAGTTATTTTTCCTATTTCAATATGTTTGATTTGCATGTTATTAAATATCCAGTTAATTGTATTTATGAATTTTCATGCTCCAAATAACAGAGCGAAATTGAAGTATGTCGGCTGATCGATTGTGCTGAACTCTAGTAATAACTGGTCTTATCCAAGTATAACTCCTTTCTGCGAGTTATATTAATGAAAACTAGATATTTGTGAAAATTGGATGTTGTGATTGTTTCACACCAGTTTTTTAAAGTTTCCCTTACTCCTAGTATGAGATAGTATTGTGATCGAATCGAATTTTTTAAATTGAGTTTTCACCGGAAATCACATGTTTTATGATCACAGAAATATAAAAAAAAAGTTTTTAATAAATGGTGCGAGCGAGAGTGTGTATCTGTGGAAGTAAACTATCTCAAAAAAAAAAATCGAAAAAGCTCAAACTTGCTATGTTACTAACACCGCATTAGCCACTGAAGGTTTCGAGCAAAATATACCAACTGGAAATTCACTACATTCAATGTAATCACTTTATTACCTACCTCAGTAGATGTATGTTCCCCTCTCCACCACTTCATTAATGTTAGCACAAATGAGTAAAATTTGGCATTATATACGGTATAACTATATTAATATCCGTTAGAGTGTCAGTGTTTCGCGAAGAATTTTTGTTTTTTCTGATTGCAGATAACAAAATTATAATTGACAATGTTTTTCAAACATAATATTAACAAATGTTTGTCTCCAGTTTTGGCAGAATCTAATCTTAATAAAATGACTTAGTATAACCACCTGCCGCCTCACAATTTGTGTTAATGAATTTTCTCTTTGAAAAATGTTTCCAGCAAAAGTAATAGTTTATATTCATCCTTAAATTTAATGAAATTGTTCCAGGTTTTTATGGTGAAAATTGCAAAAACTTAAAAAACTGGTCAGTCAAAACGCACCCCCGGGATCTACTCATTTTTTGAAACTCGGAATTTCGGCGATCTTTTTATTTCTAAATATTATTTAGATGAAAGAGTTGTGTAATAAATTGAAATAGCACTTTAGAGATAAACATAACCCCATTCTACCACCAAAAGTGCCCTTAAATGAATTTTCCCAGAGAAATGTCACAAATAAAAGTTGTATTATTTTGTCGGTTTCCTTGGTGGAAATTAAACGATATATCAATCCTAAATTTTTGACCTGACCTGACCACTCTCACACAGACCAATTTTTATCCATAAACCACCTTTTCGAACTCTGGGGGCCTCATAACGTGAATTTCAGTGAAAACTGAATATTGGAAAATTGACATTATCGCAATAGTTCCTTTTAAGTATTAAAAGAAAGTAACAAAATCTGTTTATTGCATTTAGTATTTTATCTCTTTTTATAGTAGAACTATTAAGAAATGGAATTATTACGGACTACTAAATTTATTACATTCAAAATCAAAATATATTCGTAAATTTTAATTTTTACCTTTAAATAACCTTTTTTATTGTAACCTGTTTACAGCTGTGGATGCCGTGGAACTATCAGAAATCTTGGCCATATATTGCAGCTGTTATCAGTACTACACTTATTTTACTTGCAGTTGCAACTATGTTTGCTACATTTTACTCATTACTAATAACGTTATTCTTTGAAATGTCAACATTGTTGAAAGTATTGCAAGCTAAAATGGAAGTAAGCAAAGCAAACGACAATAGTATTTTTCTACAACATATTAACATGTTACAGTAAGTATTCCCTTATAGTGTATGTTAATTTGTTCTTTACACTGGTTTCTATCAGTTTTTTAACACTCCTGTCACTGACAGAATTTAGAACTGTTTTCAACAACTCTTTGAAACATGATGTTTTTAAGAAATTTCTATATGCGAGAGATACGGCGTTACATTCTACTTACTCCAAGCTGTAAAGATATACTTCAATTGCGAATGATTTTTAAATCATGATCTGATTCCTCTAAGTGAGGAATATGATTGTTTGCAGAACGGTACTTACAGATACATATTTCCTGGTCTCAAGTATAATTCATAAATAAGAGATATCGTCATGATAATATCTCGGCACCTTTTGGATCAATATTATTGTTACCAGCTGATATTGCTCCTTAATTGAATGGTTAACGTTCTGCGATTTTTCGTTTCCGAGCGATAACTTTGACGCAGGCGATCTCAAAACCTGTATTTCCGGTGAAAACATGATATCGAAAGTTTGACCTTACTAAGAGTAAAAGGAAATAATAAAAAATCGCCGGAAGCTGAATCTTGATATACATTTGGTTATTGCGCTGGTTTTCACTAGTGAAGGAATCGGATAACCAGAAGTGGGTTTGTGTACAACCATTAATTGTAGTGTCTAACTCGGAACTTAAGCGTTTATCCGCTAGAAGCCGGACGATCAAAGCATAGACATTATATGGAATAAGGCTCAGGGTAGGTTGCTTGATTAACATTTTGACGTGCGTTAATGTTTATTATTGCTTGTACTATATACTATTTTATTTGTACTATATACTGACCTTCTGCACTACATACTATTTTGAACTTTTATGCACTTACTTGGTGACTTTCCTTTTCTTTCGGTCAAAATCAATTGTGTCCTCTAGTTGCTGAAGTTCAAGAAATGTTGTTCGACCAATAACTAAACATTCAATAACACTCCAACTTTGAGTAATGTTCCATCTATGTTTACTGCAATATACATGAAAAACAATGCTCTATTACAAAAACGAACTAAATTTTTCAGATTGTTACAACAGATTAACGAGCTGTTTTCTGGCCAATATTATCTGGAAATATTAGCATCGTCGTTTCAGCCTTGTGGGTACTGCTTTATGATGATCAAGGTAACAATAAAATTATTAGCAACATCTTTATTTACTAAACCTCCCCGGAAAATTGTTATGAAAATATGTAATGTCCATCATATTTAAAAGATAGTATATAAGGCTCTGACTGTGATGAAGATTATAAACAAATCATTATATTGAAACCATCACTAAGTGACAATATTGATGAAATAGAATTAAAGAAAAGAAAAAAAAAATTAATGTTTTACGTCTAGCTATTGATCAGGTGTCATAGATGGAAATCATAGCGCAATCTCAAAAAAAATTGGTAATTTAGTTGAAAGTTTACGACTTTTATTCCGATGACTGTTTTCTCATTTGATTCGACTTGGCTACTGAGCGAAACAACACTTTCTGCTTGCGCCGGCTAACGGAAAAGTACCAAAAATTTAATATTATTTACGACAGATAAATAATACATTACATTACCAAATAAAATATACATTACGACAGCTCAGAGTATAATCACATCACACCTCAATATTGAAGCTGTCCTCAGTCTTCAGACTGGAAGCCTAGGTAGCAAGGATGTCTTTCAGTGGAGTAGAGTCTTGAGCTGGGTTTTCAATCTCCTTAGTCTTCAATCTTTCTCTATAACTTACAAGGTTTAACAGAGAAACATCTGTTTTAAAACATTATGCAAATGCCCAGAATGATTATAATCAGTATCAGTATCAATAGGAATCATTATTTCAATTCCTGGTCATCATGGGGAAGTTCATCCATGGCTTCATCTATGCTAATATTGGCTTCATCTTCATCCATGGCCTCATCTATTGTTAATATTCGCTTCATGTCTGACCCCCATTGGCTCAATGCAAATGCTCATGAGTTCATTGAAGCTGGCTGGCTATCTATGCATGTACATTCATTATTTTTTATATTAACCATTCCTTCTGTGCGTGAACTCGGTAATTACAGGTGGGGTTCTGATGTTACAATATTAACTACCATCTTACGAACCAGGGTTCAATCTAAAATAGATAATGGATGTGAGGTATATGAATCGGCAAGAGCGAGCAGACTGAAACAATTGAATGTAATAATGCATCAGTCCCTTAGGATAATAACAGGTGCTTTTAGGACTCCGCCAATAAATGCATTATATCGAGAAGCGGGAGGTATAACGCTCGATTGTAGGAGAAAATTTTCTGAAAACTAGCAAAAGAAAGTCATATTCTTAATGATGAAGAAGAAGAAACCGCGCAGTATAACTGGCAGCAGACAAGAACTAGTCCAAGAATACGAGCTAAAAATTTATTACGAACATGCAGGAATTCGCCAATGAATGAGGTTTGTAGTTCCATCCTAGGTGATATGATGCGATGGATCTTGAAAAAATAAACATAAATAAAGAAAATGTCGCAGAAATTGAAAAAAGCTGCGGTTTTTGCAAGAATTGGGCTCTACTGCGATGAATAGGTTATCCATACGGATTGGGTTATTCATGTGTCACTGATAAGGCAACTTAAACAAGTCAGAGGCTGCCAAATTTCGTAAGTGTTTATATAGCCGAACTAGTGGCTATGCTGCGCAAATATGTGAAGAAAGACCGTTTAAAATGTCTCTTATTTGCACCGACTATTTGAGCGTCATTGCAGCTCTGGAAAATCTATTTATTGACGATTTTATTCCTAAACGTATAATACAAAAATGTAATACATTAGGTGAGTGATGTGAAATTACTATTAAGTAGATTCCTGGCCACATGGGAGTTAAGGGTAATTATGTACAGGCAAAATGTTCAAAAGAAGCAGCACGGAATAGAAAAAGCTCTATATGCAATACGGAAATAAGAATTGATGATCTAATAAGTTCTGGAAAGGCAGAGATTTTAGAGAATTGGAAGATAATGTGGTTGTGTACAGACACACAGTTTAAATCAATAAGGCCTGACCTTAAATTAATTAATATGGAATCGTTTTCTAGGCAGGAAATAATAATTGTTGTACGGCGGATAGAGGTCCGTATAGGCCTTTCCTATTTCGCCGCACACTCCTTGTATATTAAATGTAGTATGAAGTAAGGTGAGAGGGACAGCAAGATCTGCAATAACCAACTTTCAAAGCTAGAAAGAGATTGAAGAGTGTTTATAAATAAGAAGAAAATTGTTTACTGTGGAAAAACAAAATTAAAATTTATTTCTTGAATAACAACAAAAAAATAATGAGAAAAAAATAAATAATATTTGTACGTAATATAAAAATAAATGAATTTAAATGAAGCAAAGGAAAGTGGCCACTTGTTTTGAAAATATTACAATAAATATAAGTAACGTTCTATAGAACAATAATTAAATTAAAACGTTCTGTTTATAATAAATATATTATATTCTAGCAAAACTGAAAGTTAACTTAATAAATGAATTAAGAAAAAGAAAAAAAGATTTCTAACAATAATAAACAGAATACGTTAAAATTTAAATGAATTAAATTATTAATTGTAATTTTAAATGTAAAATTGTAAGTTTGCAGATAATGCAATGTATTATAATTAGCTGCGTGAATTTATAAAAGGTAAAAAAAATTACATCGGTGGTGGGTCTTGAACCTGTGCTGTATACTTATATGAATGGCAATCGCTCACGCTACCACTGTGCTAGCAAGTTATACTACGATGTAGTTTAAATGTTCCTAGTTATTGAAGCGATGAGTGGCCTGCCATCTATTGGTAGAGTTGTGCATGCGCAAATAATACTCGTACGTCTTTCTTTGTAAAATGTAAGTGCACTTACTTTTTTTTGATGGTTTTCTTTTGTCACCTGTTCAGTTTTCTTCCTGATGTGAAAAGCATCTGCATGAAGCGAAGAATGCTGTGGCGTGCTCCAATGTGGAGAAAAATTAAAAGAAATAACTGAATTGACGTGAAGAAATTGAGTCGAATCACTTGACTAGATAACAGCGGTGTATGCGTGTGTGTGTGTGTGCCCTGGGCAAGCTCTAAGCGACTACTGACTGTTGTTCGTGATTTACATTTTACAGTACAAAGTTTAAAAGTTAGAGAATTTTTAATTTTTAATTTTGTTGACAATCATTTTTAAGTTTACTATTATTATTTACTATTTTATAATTTTATATGTGGCCTTAACATACCGCCCACCAAAATTTTATTAAATTTTTACAAGATGCTAATTATTCATTGAGGGGAATTAGGGGGACTAGCTTGGCGACAGGCCGCTTGTAGTTGCCCGAGTTAGTTGTTACATTGTGGCGACCCTGACGAAGAAGAAAAAAGAAATAAAAAACAAAACACGAAAAAACATACAATAAAAAAAAAAAAATGAAAAAAAATAAAACATAAAAATGAACAAAAAAAAAACACGAAAGACCGAAAATAAAGAAAAAAAGAAACAAAATAAAAAAAACAAAAAAACAAAAGACCACGACTAAAAAAATAATAAATAAAGAAAGGTGAAATGGATGCCATCATTTCCGGGATGTGTTTCCAAGACTCTGGCTAATGGCCAAGATTTTAGCGGTGAGTTGGGCTCTTTGATGATGACTAGATCTCCTACATTAATGTTGGGAATGTCCTTGTTCCACTTCTTCCGTTGTTGAAGAAGATTGAGGTACTCCATCCGCCACCGTCTCCAGAAATGCTGAGCCTTTTGTTGGATGAGTTTCCATCGTTGGACTAAGTTTGAACTACTGGGAAGTTGCTCCTCAGGTAAGGCAGTTATCGGCCTTCCAATCAGAAAGTGTCCTGGTGTCAGGCACTCCGTGCACTGAGGGTCAGATCCTTGCGGTGCGAGTGGTCTAGAATTAAGAATGCCTTCTATTCTGCAGAGTAGAGTAGCCAATTCCTCGAACGTGAGAGCGTTTTCACCGGTTATCTTGCGT
This sequence comes from Triatoma infestans, assembly GCA_011037195.1. Classification (NCBI taxonomy): domain Eukaryota; kingdom Metazoa; phylum Arthropoda; class Insecta; order Hemiptera; family Reduviidae; genus Triatoma; species Triatoma infestans. Next base: position 112,604 of record JAAEAF010013766.1, on the reverse strand, counting down.
AGAATAGTTTTACAAGATTTCATGCCTGCCTCCCACAATCCTCCAAAATGCGGTGCTGAAGGGGGATTAAACGACCATTTTATTTCTTGTGGGACTGTGTACTGGACGATTCGCTCTTGCGTTTCTGTCGATCTCATCAACAATATAAGTTCCTTCAGCCGGTTAGATGCGCCGATGAAATTCGTTCCGCAGTCGGAGTACATGTGCGTCGGCTTCCCTCTTCTGCTAATGAAGCGCTCCAATGCTGCAAGGAAAGCGTCTGTAGTGCACTTTGATACCAGCTCCAGATGCACTGCTTTGGTGGTCATGCAGACAAATAGGCATAGATAAGCTTTTCCAATCGCTGCCTTTTTTCTCAAGGACTCGCGGATGTGAAATGGTCCGCCATAGTCAACGCCAATGTGAGAAAATACCTGACCTTCTTGGAGCCGAGAGGAGGGCAAGCTGCCCATTAATGGAGTCTGCGGAGAGCGTGTAGCCTTATAGCATGTGATGCAGTTGAAAACACGTCGGCGGATCAGCCCTCTCGCTCCAGGGATCCAATATCTACCTTGCAGCATGGTCTGAAGAGATGTGCTCCCTAGATGTAGGTAGGAGAGATGGTAATGATCAATCAGCAGCCTGGCGAAGTGGCAACCGGCCGGGATCAGTAGTGGATGCTTGGCATCAAAAGGTAGGCTGGAATGCTGAAGTCGACCGCCCACCCTGACGAGACGGTCTTGGTCAAGAAATGGACGTAAGGAGCGGAGCGATTTGAGGTCTGCTAACTGACCGCTTGATGTCTTTTATTGGCCTTGTACCAACATAATCAGTAATTTTCCTGCTTTTCTATATTCGGCCACGGATATGGGTCCAATGAGCGATGCACGATGCTTGAGTCTGTCTATGAATCTCAAGGCATAAGCGGTACTGCGTAGTAACTTGGAATAAGAACTGAAATGCTCCATCCAGTCAAGTATGTTTGACTCGTTCGTGATATTGAGCGCCGTGACATTCTTAACCTTCATTTCTGGAAGGCGATCATCAAATTTGGCGACTGGTTTGGGCCATTTGTCTTCCGTAGTGAGGAGCCATGGAGGTCCCGCCCACCATAGCGGATGATTTAGAAGTACTGCTGGCAATGTACCACGAGAGCTACAATCTGCCGGATTGTCCTGGGATGGAGTATAACTCCATTGGCTTCTTTCAGTGTTGTCTAATATTGCGACGACTCTGTGAGCTACGTAGGCATTGAGAGTTTCTGGGGGTGTAGAAAGCCATCCTAACACTACCATGGAGTCTGTAAAGAACCGGGACTCAGCGATTTTCATTTTGCTCATAAGGCTCTTGCAGGATTGAAAGAGACGGCTTAGTAGTAATGCTCCAGAGAGCTCTAGTCGAGGTATAGTGGTTGGCTTTATGGGCGCAAGCTTGGTTTTCGCCTTCAGTAGAGACACCTGAGCACCTTGGCTAGAGATGGCAAGCAGGTAAAGGACTGCGGAATATCCTCGTTGGGATGCATCACTGAAACCTATTATCTTGTGCAGCGTTGCGTCGGATGACGTTAGATAGCGAGGAAGCTTTATCTTACGTAAGTAGCTGAGCTGGTCAAGAAAGAGTTGCCATTTGCTAATAACTTCAGGAGGACCGATTTCGTCCCAACCTATTTTAGCCCTCCACAAATCTTGTAGAAGTGTTTTAGCATAGAAAATAACGGGAGCCAGATATCCCAGTGGATCGTATATGCGCGCAATAGTTGATAAAATGGCCCTCTTTGTAGGTCTCCATGGGGGAGCGCATATTTCATATGAGAAGACATCATCTCTAGGGTTCCACTGTATGCCCAGTACCTTGATCATCGCACAAAGACTTTCATCGCATAAAGTTATGCAGGAATCGCCGATTTCATCTTCTTTTAGGGTATTCAGTAACTCTGGGCATTGGATGCCCATTTGCTTAAATGAAATCCTCCCTTGGCTAGCAAAGTGATGAGTTCGTTTTTTAGTTGTATCACCTCCGCTATCGATGACGCTCCTGTGGCTATATCATCCACATATATGTCTTCAAGCAGTGCTCTTGAGGCTAGAGGGTAAGATGCACCTTCATCATATACTAATTGCCTGATGGTTTTCTGTGCTAGGAATGCTGACGCCTTCTCACCATAGGTGACAGTGCACAATTCATACTCCTGGATGCTTTCATGTGGGCTGAATCTCCATAAAATATGTTGATACCTTCGATCACTTGGATTCAACAGAATCTGGCGATAAATTTTTACTAAGTCGGCTACGAACACGTACTGATGTATTCGCAAGTTGGTGATGACATCGCCAATGTCCAATTGTAGTTTAGGTCCAGAGAATAGATGATCATTTAGAGAACCAGTAGGCGTACTGCAAGAGGCTTCGAAGACAACGCGTAACTTGGTTTGACCCGCTTGTGTCTTAACAACAGAGTGGTGAGGTATAGTGTAAGCCGATGTGCCTGAAGGAACTATCTTCATATGTCCTAACGCTAAGTATTCTTTCATGAAGCTATGGTACTCTTTCCTTAAGGCAGCCTTATTTGCGAGCTTGGCTTCCAAGCTCAAGAGTCTGCTCAGTGCTTGCTGTTTCGGATTGGCCAATTTGCTGATTGAATCCTTCAGTGGTAAGGCTACGACATAGCGCCCAGAAGGAGTTCTACTATGAGTAGAGGCAAAGTGTGATTCGCATATCTCTTCCTCTTCTGATATTAGAGGCCGCTGGGTTACTTCTTCCATCTCCCAAAATTTCGTCATTACGCTCTCTAACTCCTTAACAGATGGTGCTAAGAGAACAGATGACTCATCAGATGCGGTTGTAGTTTTTGTAGGGCCTCCAGCTATGAAGCCAAATGTGGTTGGCATCAATCTAGGTACTTCAGGAGATATCATGATGGGACGTCCTGTAACGATGTCATAAAACAAGTCAGCTCCAATCAAGAACTCGACTGGCCCTGGTTTCCAGAATTCTTCATCAGCCAAAACGTATGACTTATATAAGGACCGCACATCTAAGGGAAGCGCGTCGTGCGGGAGCTGGCCGGTAATGCGAGAGACTACAATAACTTCCAGGGAGATAGGTTCTCTAGAGTCTGATGTGAGCGTGGAACGGATGTGACATGTCAGCTTTCCGGAAATGCCACTAAGAGGTGCCTGACCAATCCCTGAAACATTTTGAGTACACGGCTGTTCGGTTAAGCCTAATCTTCTTACGCTGTCTGCAGTGATAAATGAGTGCTGGCTTCCGCTGTCAGTGACGGCACGGATTCTTTGGTAAGCGCCTTGAGCGTCCTGGATTTCAATTATAGCAGTGCCTAACAATACCTCATTCGGATGGCCATGACTCCCTAGTGTTATTCCGCTCGTGCTGGGAACTACCGCCGAATGTGGCTGAATGGTGCGTTCCTGTTGCGGAAGGTGCAGCCATGAATGGTGATCTTGAGCACAAACTTGACATCTCCTCTGCGAACTGCATCTATCCTTTGAATGCTTGCTAGAGAGACAATTAGTACAACCCTTCCAGCCCTTCAAGAAGGCTAGCCGTTCGGATGGTGAGGCTTTTCTGAATAGTTCATATTGGTACAAAGTGTGAGTTGCCTTGCAGACTGGACAAGATATGCGTACAACCTTTGTCCTGGTACTAGGCGTTTTGCTCCTGGAACCTTGCTGGGGGTTGTCAGCTTTGTTGTCTACCAGAAGAGAGGCTTTGGATATGTTTCCTTTGCTACTCGATGGATGATAGGCGGCTCTAGGCTGGTTGGGTAAAGAGTTCGTATCTTCATTGGTTAATTCAGAAGACCTCCATTCCACTCGGATGAAATCGATAAGATTTTGATAAGTAAGAAATTCTGTGCGAGCATATTGTGTCTCAAAGGCAGTCCTGGTACCCCTGTCCAGACAACGTAGGACAAGGAATAAAAATAAGAAGTCTTCCCCATTGGGAATTTTCAGCTTTTTGAAGGAATCGATACTTTCTACTACTGTGGTTAAAAGGTGCTTTATACTGCTGGTGGGTGGCCGACCTTTGAATGGAACAAAGTCTAACACCGTCTTCAAATATTTGTGTCCCAATCTTCGCTTGTCATTATATGTGGAATTGAGCAGGTTCCAAGCTTGAGAATAGTTTGCCTCTTCCAGCTCGATACCCTTTATTAAAGTGAGTGCTGGTCCTTTCAGACAGGAAATAAGGAAAAGGAATTTCTCAATGCCTGATAACGCAGCATCTGAGTGAACAAGTGCGTTGAAGGTATCACGGAAGAGTGGCCATTCGGCTTGATTCCCATCGAAGCTTGGAAGATTTATTTGCGGATATTGCGCTTTGATTATGCGAGATTCATTAAGCCCCGTAGTCTGTCCGGCAGCAGAAGGTGCAGCTGCAGCAGAAGAGGGAGTGGGGTTCATGTGATGCTCATAAATCGCACATGCTTCATAATAATATCGCTCTACAGCCTGTTGCAATCCTTTATCTTGCTGTGAAGGAAAAAGGCTGGTTTCCTCCCATGAGGCTATAAGCTCTATTATGCGGTCCCAAGTGGCATGAAAGTTGTCGAAATAGGAATCTAGCTTCTTATACATTCCTTTAAACAAGAACAATTGCGATTTATCTTCAGTTATAGAGCGCCCTTGCTCTACTATTGTCTTAATTTTATGCCCCAAACTCTGGAGTTTCGTCCTCAAAGGGGAGAGCACGGCGGTTTGCTCGGGCTTAAGATTCTCCATTGGAATGGGCCAAGTTAAATCAGAAAAATTTGAGAAAGAAAGAAGGCAAATCAATTACCCCCAAAGAAGTAGACAATTATAAGTGGAAAGTTAAAATAAAGGGAAAATGATAATATTGAATACAAGGGCTAAATTAATTGAGCACCCAAATTTTTAAGCAAACTAAATGAGTGGAAGAAATGTTAAAGCCTTGAAAGTACAATAAATCTGCATAAAAATCAAGTGAAAATAGAATAAAAATTAAGAAAACAAATTTAAGAAATAAATAATTGCTAAATGTTTACAATATGAAATAAATAATTAGATCTAAATATATTATATTGTAAGGAAATTGGGTATTGCAGAGTCCTGCCTTTACAGAATAAGCGTCCCTGTTCGGGCGCCAAAAAGAATGTTGCACGGCGGATAGAGGTCCGTATAGGCCTTTCCTATTTCGCCGCACACTTCTTGTATATTAAATGTACTATGAAGTAAGGTGAAAGGGACAGCAAGATCTGCAATAACCAACTTTCAAAGCTAGAAAGAGATTGAAGAATGTTTATAAATAAGAAGAAAATTGTTTACTGTGGAAAAACAAAATTAAAATTTATTTCTTGAATAACAACAAAAAAATAATGAGAAAAAAATAAATAATATTTGTACGTAATATAAAAATAAATGAATTTAAATGAAACAAAGGAAAGTGGCCACTTGTTTTGAGAATATTACACTAAATATAAGTAACGTTCTATAGAACAATAATTAAATTAAAACGTTCTGTTTATAATAAATATTTTATATTCTAGCAAAACTGAAAGCTAACTTAATAAATGAATTAAGAAAAAGAAAAAAAAGGTTTTCAACAATAATAAACAGAATACGTTGAAGAATTAAAATGAATTAAATTATTAATTATAATTTTAAACGTAAAATTGTATGTTTGCAGATAATGCAATGTATTATAATTAGCTGCGTGAATTTATAAAAGAAAAAAAATTACAACGGTGGTGGGTCTCGAACCTGCGCTTTATACTTATATGAATGGTAATCGCTCACGCTACCACTGTGCTAGCAAGTTATGCTACGATGTAGTCGTAATGCTCCTACTTATTAAAGCGATGAGTGGCCTGCCATCTATTGGTAGAGTTGTGCATGCGCAAATAATACTCGTACGTTTTTCTTTGTAAAATGTAAGTGCACTTACTTTTTTTGATGGTTTTCTTTTGTCACCTGTTCAGTTTTCTTCCTGATGTGAAAAGCATCTGTATGAAGCGAAGAATGCTGTGGCGTGCTCCAATGTGGAGAAAAATTAAAAGAAATAACTGAATTGACGTGAAGAAATTGAATCGAATCACTTGACTAGATAACAGCGGTGTATGCGTGTGTGTGTGTGTGTGCCCTGGGCAAGCTCTAAGCGACTACTGACTGTTGTTCGTGATTTGCATGTTACAGTACAAAGTTTACATTTTAGAGAATTTTTAATTTTTAATTTTGTTGACAATCATTTTAAGTTTACTATTATTATTTACTATTTTATGATTTTATATGTGGCCTTAACAATAATCCTCACATGGCTGGCTATAGGTCATACCAGAATAACTCATTCTCACTTACTGTTACGAAAAAGTGTACTAGAGTGGTGGATGGTGTATACTGGTTGCTAGTAGAGTATGTACTAGAGTGGTAGATGGTGTTCTACTTATATGTGTTTGATCAGGTTTGGCAGTGGGAGTTTGTCTGTTTTGTTTTAATTTTTATTTGTGAAAATGACGAAGCGAAGTGAGGAATTATTTTAGAGTTTGAATGTGATTGCTCTTGGTGACCGCATGTGTTTTACAAATCATAAGTTCGGGTATCGACGTCATACGGACGAACAATCGCCACCGTACCACTACCACAAAGGAGTTGCTCATACCTACGTTGAAGTGTGTATCAAAATACACAGGAAAAAAAGAGAAAGATTCAAGGCCAATTTATTTAAATTATTTTATTATAAAACATAACAAATAAACAAAACTGGTATGAAACACTCACAAGACTTTCTCGTATTGCGAAATGGCGCAATACAAATTGTGGATTAAATATAGCTTATTACAATTTAATAAACCAAACATAATGTTTTGTTACTGTAGCATCTGGTGGCCAGTTCAGGAAGCACATGCCACAGAAAACCTTTATTGTTACCTACCCTGGATAGAATTATATTGTCATTCTACTATTTGTCATTCATCACACTAACCTTTGTGCAATATTTTTAGTCAGCAGAGTTTGATTTTTTTAGTTCTTTTATAATTTTTATAATTTTAATTTTTTAATAGATTACTTAATATTAAAATAATAGAATATAATTTATATAATTATAAAAATGCAATAATAACATTTGATGAAAACATCTTAGTTTTGGTAGGTTATCGTAACACACTTAGTATTTCTATTTTTCAGTTTTTATTTTCATGTAAAAAATTTTTTTATATTTATTTATTGTTGATTTTGTTGTTGTATACAGGTACTGAGGAAGATTATGAAATATAATCGAAACGTTTACCTTTAACTAAAAAATTTTTTCATTGACCAATACCCGAAAATCTATAGACATATTGCAACATTGACTGGTCGAGAACATTCATTTGGTTACAATATTATTGATAGAAATCTATTTTACAATCAAGGCATGCCTAAGAACGTTACGGGGGGTATCGTGCAATACAATCCATATCGCCCGAACTGCTCAGGAAATGATAATATAGTAAATATAGATAGTAACGAATTAGTATATGAAGCGGTATTATCTATACTGAAAAGTGTAGAGATTAATAACATTAAAGACTGGGATGACGAAAAAGTTAAAATTTTCATTATGGACAGGGTTAAAAATTTGAATTCAGAGTTGTAATGCATTTAAATTTAAAAAAAAAAAAATCTACTATTTTCCTTAATTTTATATATTTTTATATATTTCTTGTATATATATGTGGATATTTGTACATAATATGTGTATTAATAATGGGTATATGCAAGTAAGCGTATATGTATATAGGTGTAGTGTGTATAATTGTCTTTCTTGTGTATTTAAATATGTTTTTGTACATAACATTTATAAAAATGCATGTGGTTTTACGTTTATTGAGACAGAAATGAAATTTTTTATTTTAATAGTTTCCTCTTCTCTCGAGGAACTGTTAACAGTTTTATTTAGAGATATTTATTTATTAAAGGACTATTTATTTAATTTAGTTTCTATTATTATTAATTTTTGTTTTTTTTCTCTTTTTTCATTATTCTTAGATATTATGTTTTCTTTTAATTTAATATAATTTAGTACTTTTACTTTATCATTAATTAAAAAAAAAAAAATGGATGAAAAATTAAATATAATGCAATGGAATGCGAGATCAATTGTAAATAAGAGAAATGAATTTGAATTATTTGTAAGTGAAAAAAAACATAAATATTGTCGCTTTATCAGAAACCTGGTTCCGTCCAGGTTCTAATTACATTTTTAAAAATTACAATATATTTCGTGACGATAGATACGACGGTAAAGCAGGAGTGGCTATTTTGGTAAACAATAATATTTTTTGTAATGTAATAAATAATATATATAAATTACCTGATTTAAATCATGTAGGGGTGCAAATAAAACTAAGTGATAACAGAAACTTATCTATTGTCTCTGTATATAATAGGCCATCGAACAGAGTAAGTTCACGTGACTGGAAAAAATTTTTAGATAGTATACCTAAGCCGTTGCTGCTATTAGGTGATTTTAATTGCCATCACACTGCATTCGGTTCTAGTTGGACCGATGTACAAGGAAGAAACTTATTAGATGCAATGCATGATTCTAACCTAATATTTCTCAATGATGGTTCCCCTAACTATGTAAGGAACATAGCCCATAAGAATTTTTCGGCCCTAGACTTATCATTCTGTTCTTGTGACATAATACATTATTTTAAATGGGTAGTGCACACGGACCCCATGGGCTCTGACCATTTACCAATTATTATAGAAGTTGATCTCGTAAGATGTAAAACTTCGCCAAGGCGACTTTACTCCAACAGACGATGGAATATAAAACAAGCAGACTGGAATAAATTCGCCGAAATTTTGTCACACTCAATGGCCGATAGTTACTGCAATGATTATGAATGTTCCATTAATAAAGTAAATAATGCTTGCAAATTAAGCATCCCTGAATTGAAGGTTAGTGGAAACAAAAGAGTAAAACATTCTTGGTGGAACGAAGACTGTAAATTGGCAATTAGAGATAGAAAATTGGCATATATGAGGTACACTAGACATCCAACACTGGCTTGCTTTATAGAATACAAAAGAAGTGTGGCTATTGTTAAAAAAGTGGTAAGGGAAGCTAAAAAGAGTTCTTGGGTGAGTTTCTGCAGTAACTTAAATAAATCCACTCCTATTTCCACTATATGGAATAAAATTAAAGCTCTTAAAAATCGTCAAACATACAATGACATCCCTGAGGAGAACCCAGAGTGGATAACTGAACCCCTGTGTAAATTGACACCAGATTTCGTATCATTGCCCCCACCACTTGCTGCATCATCGAGTCATTTTTTAAATAGTAGTTTCACCTGTTCCGAATTGCAGAACGCAATTAAAACGAATAACAATTCTGCACCGGGTAAAGATTTAATTGTATACCCAATTATAAAAAATATGCCTCAGTGCGCCTTGAGAAGGCTCTTAAGAATTTTTAACAAGATTTGGGAGAAGGGAGAATTTCCCATTTCTTGGAAGGAATACATCATTGTCCCATTGCTCAAGCCCCATAAGGATAAGAATACGTGCGATTCTTATAGACCCATTTCACTTTCCTCATGTGTCTTGAAAACATTTGAGAGAATAATTAAAAACCGATTAGAATGGTGGTTGGAATATTTAGAATTATTCCCAGCATCACAATTTGGTTTCCGAAAAGGAAAATCCACCATTCATAGTATAGCGCACCTGACTACTGACATTCAGACAGGGTTTACTCTAGGTAAGTCGACACTAGGATTATTCCTCGACATAAAGGGCGCTTACGACAACGTCGAGCTCTCTGTGTTGCTTGAAAAAATGAAATGTTTTGGGGTTCCGACGAAATTTGTGAAGAACATTATGGCAATGCTCACGGAGAGATTTGTCTATGTCAGAGTTAATGGGAAATTATACGGCCCGAGATTAGCCCAAACTGGATTACCACAAGGAAGTATTATTAGCCCGTTGTTGTATGCAATTTATACGGCAAATATCGATGAAATCCTTCCCTCAGAAGTAAAGGTGTTACAATATGCTGACGACATCTGCTTGTATGTCACAAATAAGGACTTAACGGTGTGCGAGAGTAAATTAAATGAGGCCATGAGCGAAATAAACCGTTGGTGTATAGCAAACGGCTTAACTATTTCAACTACAAAAAGTATCTGCTGCCTTTTCAGCCGTTTGCGCAACCCTACATTAGGAACCCAGCTCGTTCTAGGAGATAAATCTTACCGCATCAATAATTCTGTTAAATTTTTAGGAATATATCTAGACAAAAGCTTGAGATGGATTTCCCATATAAATTTTATTAAGGAAAGAGTTGAAAAATACATTAATATCCTTCGTATGATTACTCATCAGCATTGGGGTGCCGATCCGAACATTGCTTTATTGTTTTACAGAGCAAGTATTAGAGCGGTTTTAGATTACGGATGTGCCTTGTACGGCCAAGCTAGTGCCTCTAGGTTAAAGGCATTGGACATTATCCAAAACAAGTGTATCAGATTGTGTTTGGGGCTTCTTAACTCAACTCCTATAGATGCCTTGCTTACTGAGGCTGGTGAATTACCACTCTCAATCAGGAGGCGACACTTGTCAGATAGATTCTTGGTAAGAATTATGTCCAATTGCCCCGCATTATACTCTAAATTATCCGATTTGAACTTGAAAGTCTTGACTCACAGATATTGGGTAAAGAAGGTATCACCACCACTTACCGAAAGTTTTAGCAGTACAGCACATTTTAATTCCCTCATAAAACGTTCAAGTAAGCTCGGCATATATGAAACGTGCTACTTTTTAGATAACAAAATGGATATACAATATATGAAAGGCAGTGAATACTGTAACCAGTCGTTTCTGGAAGAAATCCATTATAAATGGGCAGATTACTATTTCATTTTCACGGATGGATCGAAACTTAACGGTAAAAGTGGTTCTGCGTTTTATGATCCGCAGAAGAAAATTGGGAGTATGTTTTCTCTGCCAGAAATTGCTTCTGTGTATACATGCGAACTTCAGGCAATTTTAGAAGCCATGAAATATCTCTGTTCTTTAAAAACCAGAAGGGCAATAATCTTTTCGGATAGTCAGAGTGCCCTCAGCAAGTTGGACCACCTCAACATAAAAAACAGCTTCAACTATATTACTGTGGAAATTTATAGGATATGGAAGGAATTATATGTAAAAGGAACTCACGTTAAACTGGTCTGGATTAAAGCTCATATTGGGATAGCAGGGAATGAAAGGGTCGATGCTTTGGCCAAAAGAGCTACGGAGGTGGGAGAGGACCTTGCTATATTATTACCGCCGTCAGACGTTCTGCCACTCATTAAGAACGGTGTTATGATGGAATGGCAGAATAAGTATTTAAATGGCACCAAGGGACGATTTTATAAGAAGATTAATCCGTGTTAGAAACAGACCGTGGTATGCATATGCTGAAATTAAGAAAAATTTCTGTAGAACTATTTGCAGATTACGTACAAATCATGGCATCTGCAAGCAGTATTTGGTGAAAATAAATGCCGAAACGACCGCTATATGCGAGGTTTGTGGAGAAATCGAAGACCTCGAACATATTATTATGAGTTGTTCTTTATATATAACAAAAAGACAGGCTATGTTAACAGAGATAAGTCGCCTGCTAATTAATCCTTTCAGCTATAGCACAATGTTAATGAGTAATAACGTGGAAGTATATAAAGCAATTTTTAAATATGTGGCTGAGATAAACGTTAAAATATAGTTGTTATACATCTTTAATCATCTCCGTGGATTATGAAACCTTGTAAATAAAAATTATTTTATTATAAGTTTTAGGTTAGGTTGAAGGGATGGTAGGAATATCGAGTACTCCTCCCAAATATAAGTGTGTATAAGGTTGTGTATAAGGGTGTATAAGTTAGCTCATTGGTATAAATGTATTTATTAGGATGTGTGTATCGATAGGTGTGCGTACAAGTTTGCCTGAGTGTGCCAAGTTGTGTATTCTGACAGCAGTATGAATGTATGTGTGTATTTATTAGCGAGAATGAGATAGGCTGAGGCAAATGTGCAAAGGATAAAGTAAAGCGTGTTTATATTTTCCTTGTGGAGGTTTATGCTTTTAATAAGTATTAAAATGCGTCTTTAGTACAACTCAATGGCTATGGCTCCACCAGCTAATGCCAAAAAAAAAAAAAAGTGTAAAGAAAATCACTAGATAGAGCTGTTTTCGAGAAAATCACTAGATAGAGCTGTTTTCGAGAAAATCACAAAAAATGAAAAACCATTCAGTAAAATGGCACTTCCGGTTGATGGATTTTCCCCGAAATCTTCGTACGTAACTACGCGGTGGTAATACCTAAACGGAATACCAAGTTTGAGCTTTCTGCAACTTTTCGTTTTTGAGATACTCTTTTCACACATATCCACATACAACCATACATACACACATACACAGACACCCTTTTCTAAAATCTTTATTTGACTCAGGGGACCTCATAATGTTGCCCTTCTTCAGAAGCTCTGCAAAATTTATTAGAGCAAAAATACATTATTATACAGTATTATGGTGAAGAAAAGTACATACATTTATAACAAATAAATAGAGTTCGGATGAAGGTTAATTTGTAAGGATCATAATGACTTCTATCCGGATCTTTACAAATTCACCTCCATCCGATCAATATAAATTTTAAAAAAGACAAAGAAATCATTACTTCAACTTACAATAACATTTTTCTAACGCTAAACAAAGACACTCGTCATTTATTTGTTCTCCCAAATTTGAAATTTCCGCGGCGGCTCACTACAAACGTTTTTCTTATCCCTCCCACCTTTTAACAGTTTTTTTAATTTTAAAAATTCTCTCCCATCATTTCAATCTCACCGTTCTCAACGCACACTGCTCTCCTACCATAAAGGTATCTTTTCTGTTTTACTTTCTCTTATTGTTAATGTCATTTCATTTAATTAACTTCACTTCTGTGTTATAATTTCTTGTTTCTAATATCTTATGCTCAATCTGTTCTGTTAATATTTCTTCAATTTAAATTTTTCTTTTATTTGTTATAAATTTATTCCCTTTTTCTTCACTATAATACAGTATAATAATGTACCTTTTCTCTAATACATTTTGCAGAGCTCCTGAAGAAGGGCACCAATGGTACCCGAAATGTAGAGAAACCGCCTAAAACAAATATCAATAAAAACAATGAAAAAAAAAAAAATTCTGGTTACACCCAATTTGATACGATCGAAGGAGGCCTATGCGGTAAGGGAAACTAGAGATTTAACTGTTTGTATTAATAAATTGTTAGCATGATTTTTTTTTTTATCTAATTGTAATACAGTTCCAACACAAAATGTAAGCATGAAATAAACATGACAAGAAGATTGTGACTGCATTAAACAGACAATAGCACAGAGGAACGGAGGACATTGTGAAGAGGGCGCTCTGTGTGGGGAACAGATCTGGAGGGTGTATGAGTGAAGTCTGAACAGTGAGCGCTTTTCAGATTTCTGCAGACCTGTGGAGGTGGCCAGTCCGGTGATCCTATGTGCCGCAGCTCTCTCATCACTCGCTCACTGCAGCTATTAGTTTGCTATCTTTTTAAAGACTACATTCAATGAACTCAATAATTCCAAACTAACAAACTCACAGCTGGTGTAATTACAATCAATAAACGCCAAGAATACGATCATCCAAACTTGGTATCCATAACATATGTAAATTACCATATGAATTATAAATTATGCTTTTATTATTACTTAAAAGCATAATAAGGCATTATGCCTTCGACAAGGGGCGGGTGATTATTAAGTGTAATTAGCCTAGTTCTAGTAGTGATCGCGGCGTAATAGTGGTTTGGTATGTCTGTGTGTTGTGTTGGCTGCAGAATCATTCAATCGGATAATACTGCCGACTCATTCAATTAACTCTAGAATTGAAAAACTTTGTTCAGATAAATGTGTCGTTGAAAGTGGGAGTAGAACTGAAATAGCCTAGTATAAAATCCGAGGCTATTCTTTCCTAACCGAAACCCAGAAAGCATCCAATGAAGCTTCGGCAAAGTGTTCCGCCGTTACTCAATTTAATAAAATACTCTCGAATTAGTAGAGGAAGTGCATCTGCAAATTTATAGCATTGGTTGTTATAGCTTGGATTTCTAATCCAATTTAGTTCTAGATTACTGAATAAAAATGGTGGTCAAATTTATTCACCACTATTATTTTTATTTGTATTGTTTATTACACAGGACGGGCCACATGCAGCGCACGGCTGGCCACCCCTGCATATTGTACCTACTATTATGTTATGGGCGGGGCGGCACATGGCACACCGGTTGCGGAGTCCTGCTTTAGAGTCCTTTTCTCCCACAACTACCTCAAACTTAATTTTCCGGGGAAAATGTTTAAAATAAAAGTTACAGGTATTTATGTGTGCAGCTAGTATACGAAGTTTAAAGAAAAGCGTTGGAGCCGTTTTCAGAAGGAAAGACAGAAAAACTGTAGAGACAAAATTCAGAAAAGCCGCTCTTCCGTTAGATGGATTTTAGCTGGCACCTTGGTATCAGATGGTATTGGTAGTACCTAAACAGAATAGGAAGTTTGAGCTCCTGTGTTATTTGAGATACTTTGTTCACAGACAACACACCGACCATTCGCTAAAAGCATTTTTTCGAAGCAGGGGGCCTCAAAACATGTATTTCCGGTGAAAACGCAATTTACACAAATTCCAAGTTTGAAGGAAATTTATAGAGGAAGTGATCGTTTCGGAACAGAATAGTGTTTACTTTGCTATATGTCTAGATATTATATGTTGATGATCTGACTAGATTAGCTAGATTAGTTAGTTAGTTACTTAGTTTCAACTTTTATTGTTTTCCAATTTTGGAGACTGGTGACGCTCCAAATGTTTTTATAAATATGAGTAAATAAGTTATAAATCTGCTGAAGAACGTTTTTGGCATAGTCTAATTATTATGATTAATTTAGAAGATTGGTGCACTGCTATCATTGTTTTTATGAAGTTTTGTGTACACTTTTCAGCGTCCACATTTTAACATCAACTTTCTGAACCTCTGTAGTTGTGTTTTATTTGGTGAACACTAAACAACAGAGGATTATCAACTTCATAGAGTGCGCCATGATAGTGTTCCAGTGTTATACACACTAGAAATGTACTTAGAGTATCATGTACCGCATTACTGGCCGGCCCACATAGATACACACAAATCTATTTATATGTCAAATATAATTGTAGATAAAATAATACAGCTACCAGAGATATAGCAGCAAAAACACACACCAACAAACAAATACATATTACACAAACGCACATACAGCCACATAAAATGTATATAAATCCCGTGGGAGTGGGCACTAACTGGGAAGTGCTGGCCCAACTCACCATACTCCCTCTTGTTCTTCCTTCTCTTTAGTGTATATCTTTTAACACACACACACACACACACACACACACACACACACACACCACACACACAAACACACACACATATATATATATATATATATATATGCATATGTATAGTTAGGTACAAAAGGCTAAACATGCATTATTCATCAGAGTACGAAGTGAGATAACGAGTTTTCTGTCCTTGGGATAGAATGGAGGAGTGGTGCTGGGTCAATGGTTTATTATTGTCATGAGAGAGAGAGAGAGAGAGAGAGTGAGAGAGAGCGGGAGAGGAGGGAGAGAGAGAGAGCGTGAGAGGAGGGAGAGAGAGTAAGCCCATTCGGCCGTCTATAAAAGAAAACAACCTCCATACGCGCCTGCGTGCCCTGCACTCAATCTAGTGTTCAATATATAAACTAATCATACAACTATTTCCTTTTTGTAAAGGTCAAACTTTTGATAACGTGTATGTTTTTGTGTGCGTGTTTTTTTTTTTTCTTAGTAACCCTAACAAGGGAGAGTTTATTTTCGATACATTATAACATGTGTTGTTCTAAATGATATTACATAATAATAAATTATCTAATTAACTTAAACAATGATTATAACCCTTGATGGAAGAAAAATATTTACAATAGTAAATATATTAACAGTAAAATATTATATAGGAAATTATTACTTATTATAATGTAGTCATTAGTTAAATTAAATTTTTCTATTGATTGTGTATTGATGTTGATATACATATTATTTAAAAATCATTAACACTATATGTTTTATAAAATTCACAAATATATTACAATATTTCTTGTCCACTAGGGTTCTTTTTCCAGTTTCCAGTGACCTCCAGTTGTGATTATATGTCTAATTAGGTGACTCCGAGGGACTTCAAACAGTTTGCAATCATAAATTATATGATCTATGTTCTGAACCGATCCATCGTTACAAGGGCATAAATTTGATGGAGTAATCTTGAATCGGTGTAAATATTCTCTTGTGCGACCATGTCCCGTTAAGAGATGAGTTGTGGTGTAGGATTTCACAATCGGTGATTGTAGTCGATGCTTTACCGTTAGAAAAAATTCTCTAGTCAAAGTACCCGTATCAAAGTAAGACCAGCGATCTTCCCATTCTCTTAAGCTATGTTCCATTAATATTCCTTTAATGTAGGAAACAGGCACTTTATTGTATGATTCATTTAAATTTAAATCATGTGAAGCCATTTTAGCCAAATGATCTACCCTCTCATTCCCTATTACACCACAATCAGCCATCACCCACTCGACATGCACTTGTATTTTGTCTCTCTTCCATTGTTCACCTAATTAAGAACGTATTTCTACTACCAATGGATAGTGTATAAGGTAATTCTTAATGGAGTCTATTGTAATCTGGCTGTCAGTTTTTATATGTACATTAACAAAGTCACAGTTGTGAACGTTCAAAGAAAGTCAATCTAAAGTTTTAACCACCGCCAAAAGTTCAGCTTGATTGTTTGAACAGTTACTGTTCAATCTGTACTGTCCCTTTGCCTTCACAAGATTGTTAATGTATACCACGAAGGCTGCAAATACACCTTGATTATCTTTGCTGCCATCAGTGTACACCACTATATCATACAGATAACCTTCTTGTGTCCATGTAACTTCTCAATCTGACTGGGGTGTTTCCAATTTCTAGATGGTATCGGCAAATCAATGTTTTGTTGGTTTATCTGATTATATTCTAATTTTCCATGTTCCAGTAAATATTTAATTGATAATTCCTTTATTTTTATGTCTATAGATACCATTTGGCCATTACACAAGCAGCTGAATATGAAACAGTTTTGAAACCCATAATAAAATTCTAATAGCTATTAATCTCTTCACCCTCAATAACTTTTGAACGTTATATTTGTTATCAAGCCTTCCAAACCCTACAGGAGCAGCATACGCTATCTTAGGCAAAATCGCCCCATTATAAATTACTTCCAGCGCATCACTGCCCAGTCCCTAGTATACTTTTGCTACTTTGCATAGTTTATTTATTAATCCGAGACAACTATTAACGGTGGCACCTATATGATCTCCCAGGTGAAGTGACTATTAAAAAGGACACCAAGGTATTTCAAATTATCTACACACTGAATCATTTTTCCATCGTAAGAAATATTCAAATGAAAATTAGTTTGACTTTTGTTTATTATTAAACATGCAGATTTTTCCGGGTTGAATTTTATCTTTTTCTTTTTGGCCCATATTAAAACTTCTCTCAGACTGTAATTCGCCAGCATTTCAAGCTCAGCCTGCTCTTTTCCCCAAATCAACAATTCATCAGCAAATGCCAAAACTTTAACTTGTGGTGGGAAATCTAATTTCAGTATGGAATCATACACCATGACAGTCCATAAACCAGGCCCGCAGCAGGAACCCTGTGGACAGCCTTTAGTTGCACCCTTAGATACAGAGATAGAGATTCCCATTAAAGTTGCCTGTCTTTAAAATAAATTTGTACAGGAAGATATAGGTTTCTAGGACACTCTTGAGATCTCAGTTGATTCAAAATTTCTGGCCACCATGCGGCATCGAAAGCATCTGTCACATCCATGGTTGTCAAAACACTTTTCTTCCGTTTTTAAGATTACTTTCTATAGTTTCCCTAACCTCAATCCTAGCATCCCTAGTACTTGCCTGATGTCTGAAGCCATACTGATTGGAATTTAGTCTTTCTTCCTGGTATAATTTAAACATTATTCGGTCTATCATTAACTTTTCTAATACTTTACCGCATACTGGCAAAAGGCTTATGGTTGAAATTAAGCGTAACATTCCATATTTTCTTTACCCGGTAACCAATAATTTTATTTCTGAGTGTTTCCATATTCGGGAAAAATTTCTCTTCTCAAACAGTAATTATAGACAGAAGTAATAGTGAGTGTGTGTGCGCCCTGCCTATCTAGGAATATTTTTGTTGGATAAAGTTGTTTAAAAGGGGTATTTGTGTGTGCGAGAGAATCTTATCGGAGACAGTCTGATGTCGTTCAAATAATATATTTTCAATCTTGGAATTTTCACTAATCAATCATTAAAAATAGAATAGTAAACAAAAAAATCTGGTGTAAAGAAGTGCATAGTGTGTGCTAGCAACTGTAAAATGGAACTGAACTCTCTACACAGCAACTTGACAAAGTGCACTCACAAGGTGGAAAAAATGCGACAATGGTCAAAATGAAGGGAAAAAGCATACATTGAGGCTAAAATCAGAGACAGTGTCCAGCAGTGCGAGCCTAGCATGGCACTCTAGAGCAAGCCCACAGCGACCTTTCCCACCCTTCGACTCCTCAACTGAATATTCCCGGAAAATGTATCTAATAAAAGTTGCAGATCTTAAATATGTAGTTTAACTCTACCACATTAAAGGAAATACACTATTTTTAGACAATATTAGAAAACACTGACAAATCCATTCGGTTTCTTATTAATATTGAAATAACAAGTCTGAACTTTCTACATTTATTTTTCGTTTCTGAGCTTTCGCTGATCACACATAACTCATACACACAAACATACAAACAAACAGAAAAGAGAGAGAGCCAAATTTTTAAAATAATTGCCAAGCGGAAACTCAATCTCAAAAATCTGTCAGAATGTAGTAGTGCCGCTTACAGAAAGTACTAATTAATGCAGGACAAATTAAATTCTCTGGCCGACAGATAGAGCTGGCTTTCTTTGAATGTTCACAACCAACACATTGTTTATGTAATTTTAAAAACTGACAGTCAGATTACGATAGACTCCATTAAAAATTACAATATACAATATTCATTGGCGGAACTGCGAATACAGTTAACCGACCTTGTTACAAGTTCCAACAACTTTTTCAAAAATGTCCGCTGTACTGAGAAGCTGGACTGAGAGGTTCGCAGGAGGTCTCGATGGATAGCACGGAAGGAAGGGAGCAATGAAACCATCCGTCAACGTCTTGGTAAATCACACACTAAACATGCACAATTTGCTTACAAAATACAACGCAATGACATAACTAAGGATCGAAACTAATCTTGGCAGACAATTAACGACCCAAATAAATATAATTACTGGTAACCACTTGAACATTCATAAGAAAGTAGGTACACCTTTGTGATAAGTTAAGCAGAAGAAATAAACAGATGAAAGTTTGTGAATGTAAGTTCAGAGAGTGCGCCATGGATTTATCAACATGACAAGGTATTCTTATGATGTAATAAGAAAAGGTATCGAATTATTTGGCAGCAGTAATGGAACTGCAATAGGGGACATGTGTGGCGAGAAAGTAGAAATGAGAGCGAAAGGAGAGTACTCAATGGGACAGAGTGTGATGTAACTACAGATGTGGTGGTCAGTCGGCAGATCGAAGCACCATGGCGAGCCGGCATGCTCTAGGCACACATTACCGGCAGTTACTTCCGCACATGCCATCCGCAAATAATAGTTTGCCATTACCATACCCAACAGGCTCATAAATTTCTTCAACACTAATACCATGGAAATTATTTCTAAAAATCTGCGAATAGAATTGCCTTTTAATCCGAACAAGTTAAAAGCAATCTAGTGGTTGATAATAATTTTAAACTGCAAAAAACTTTAGGTTCACAAAATTTAAACTTTTTAATATTAGAGCCCAAAACATGTTTTCAAAAATAAATTCAATTACGTACCTGATCGCCATGTTTCAACTCACATCTGGACGAAAAGTAATTATTACTTCTCTTACATCTAGTAATTTGACGCCATTATTGTAATCGAGTCAAATTTTCGATATCGAGTTTTGACCGCAAATACACATTCTGAGGTCCCCTGAATCCAAAGAAAGTGATTTTTAGTGATAGTTTTTACTAAACTGTGTATTGTGAACAGCATAGCTCAAAAATGAAAAATCGCAGAAACTTCTAACTGAATTGCGTTTAGGTATCACCATAGGATCCGACAGTAAGTTATCTGCCATAATTCCTCAGCCGGAAGTTACTTCTTTATTGAGTGTTTTTTTTTTCACATTTTTGTGGTTTTCTCGAAAACAGGTCCAACAATTTTCTTTATCAATAACACATACTAAGAGCTACAATTTTTATTTGAAACAGTTGTCTGCAAAAATTCATTAAGGGCACTTTTAGGGTTTGGTTCCTTATGCAAAGTGCTATTTCCGTTTATTATACAATTCTATCATCTAAATAATATTAATTAGAATTAAATATGTTACCCAAATTTTAAGATTGAAGAAAATCGGCTGACCGGAAATGGGATCTTACAGAGCAGTTTTAGAAGTTTTCTGCTTTTATCTTCATAAAAACAGTGACCGATTTCCTTAAATTTGATGTACTATGAATACGGGGACCTGTAAGTTTTGTTCGCAACTTTTCCCAAGAAAGTTCATTTAAACAAGTTTAGGGGGACAAGGGGAGGGGAATAATTTCTTCACACAAGTCATTTTATTATATTTAGACTCTCCCATTGATATAAAATTGAATAATATTAGTAAAAATTATTTGCTATAATGGCTGCCGGTTTCCGGCGGATATCTCTCTCAAAATATTATATGTTCATTCTTGCAAATTTGACGAAACTCGGTTCGACTGGAAATATGATTTTACTAAGTAGATTTTAAATATTATCGCAATTTCCTTGAAAACGACTATAAAAGCTGTTTTTAATCATTGTATAGAAACTAACATAATTAGGTGTAATATTTTTGTTAGTAAAATGTTTACTAGTAAAGTACAAGAAAAGAAGATGTTTGGTCAACATCAGAGAAAGTAGTGTGAATTTTGTGAATGTGTCACCCATATTCATACATAGAACTATTGTTTGCTTGGCACAGCTTCATTACATCGTAGACAGGGTACACGAAAATCCATATATCATTTAAATTTTATCAGTATGCAAATGGAAAATAGAAATAAATTGAAATATATTTATAGTTTAAAATAATATCCTTTTTATAGTGAATTGTACGTTGCTTGGGAAAAGGTAAAGACACAGGTCCGGGGCCCGTTACAAGAGACTCGGCCACTAATGTCTTTTCACCACCATCTAGAAATCAAATATAAAGGGCAGGTTTCAGATAGAATCATCCTGCCAAGAGGTGAGTCTAACTTCAGCATTCAACCAGTACTAATTCGAAAGAAAACACCAGTGCCAGTTATAAGTGTTAAACAATTGAGTTTAAATCAATCAAGTGCAAGAATTTCTGTACATTTATAAGTTATTTTATTTATTACAATTAACTTGTAATTCTTATTCACATTATTCAATAATTCAAATATAGTCAAATTATTTATTGCAAACAGTGATGACTTCTTCTATAAAAACTTTTACACTCATAAGCCCTTTCAACAGCGCTCGTGCTGCAACATACTACATACAGCACATTACCAATAACATTACAGTAAATCAGCAATGACGGCCGGTGGTCAACAATTCCATAGCAATGTTCAGAATTGCCAACATAAATTCTAAAATTACCTTCCGCATTGATCAAAGGTTACACTTTAGTAATGGCGTTTTTAATAAAAATGTTCAATCTATACTCGGGTGAATAGATGCACGGTTAGTGAACAGACAAGGTGCTGACGACATATTGGCTAATAAACACGTCACCACGTCCATTATTTCATTACTCTGACAACGTATCTCAGTGATTAGCAGGTAACTTGGCCCCCTACCACAGACATAAAGCTGATGATATTTCCCTTACTAATACCAACAGTCTGTTTACCAGATATAAAAGCAAACTATATGCAACTTTTCTTTTCTACTTCCGCCTACTGCTGCAAGATAAGTATTGCGATGTTGGCAAATTTCCTAAATTAAGTATTCAGCGCCATACTGAAGTTTCCTTTGCAAGGAATAATTGCTGACATATCTTCATCGGAACTAATTTTGCCAATTAGACACGATCGGTAGGTATCGCCACCATCTCTCACAGCAGTAAGAGAATGTAAACATTGCCGGTATTTTGTTTAATTACACATCAGTTGTAACATAGGGCCTCAAGGCTCTCCCAGTTGTTGATTTCACGCAAACCCCAGCCTGTCTGCCAATAGGTCCAGCCTACCTAAACTTAATTCTGAACATCTATTTCCTTAATAATTCCTTCGATGTAACGCTCCCAACAAATCTAGAAGAAGTACTCTTTTATCGTTCCAGCTGTTCCTGGGTCAAGATTTAACGGAGCTTGTCTGAACTCGCTGTAAAAAGCTTAAAACACTTCCTTACATCACTAAATATTTAGAAACGTTACTTATGTTTAGTTTCAACTTCTCTAGTCAGATGTCGCCTATTTTCAATTTCACAAACATCATAATGAGCCAGCATTTCAATATGACTTTCATAATCGGTTCACATGAATAGTGCAACCAATACGTTCTTTATGATCAAAAAACTGACAATAAAGTAAAGTTACGCTGCCTTGAAAGCTCGCCCCTCCCACATAACATTTTGGAGAAAGTCTTCTTCTTTCGAACTACAGATCGTTATAAATAAATATTCATTGTAATCGATTGCAATTTACCTAACTGCGTAGTTTAACTAATGGCTATGTAGTTGTACAACCGGTTGTATAATATAATGGCCGTTGTTAATTTATGGGCTGTTGATTGATGTGAATAAATAAGTAAATAGTCTCTAGAGTTCTGCTAGCTCTACCAGTATTTACTGTAAATAATTGATTTTGTACCATTATTTTCTTTTAAACCAACAATTTGAGAATAACCGCTATAGCGTCATCAAAGAGCCTTGTACCACACTTGTACAGAGTGTAGTCGAGTTTTTTGTGGGGATGGACAGAGAAAAATGTATAAGAGACTGAACACTGATATATTAAGTGAGAAACAGAGTTCTGCAAGGACTTTACAGAACTGAATGTAGCGAAGTGGTAGTGAGAGTAGAAATGATAGGCTGAACTGAGAGCGTGTTGGTGATGGTGATGTTGTTTTCTTGAAAACTGTGTGTACAATACTAAATATCCCCTACAATGGAGAATTTGAATACCATGTTGATGCGTTAGGCTCATGTGACGAGTTGAGTGATGTAGGAGTGTAGCGGTGGCCAGGCACGCCGCGGCGGCAATCCTTTACAAGAGATTTCCGCCCCCGCGGATATCGAACATATTGTCACTGTCATCACTCATACACCACACAAAGGAAACAGTTAGCTGAGGTATGCCACTACCTGTATTTGAGACATAATCATTATCTGCAGACCACTACATATGATTACTAAAATTTAATTATTTTAAATTAGATCAATTACAGTTTCGATCAGTGAACAACAGAAAAGATAAATAAACACAAATACACATACATACATATATACACAAACAAATAACTTGATATACTGTAATACACGAATTCGCTGTATAATTGCTGCGTCTTATAAAGCAAGTTAAGAACAGTCAGCCTTGGGCAGTCAGTGTGCACAGCTCTGTGTTTTAATTCGTCATTATTTAGTCAAAATACGTTTATCATACTTCAGTTACCGTTACTCATTAACTATAATTCATTAATTTTTTTTTTCTTTCTTTATTTCCAATAATTAGAACCTTTAGTGCAGTTTTGTTTCTTTTGAGTTTTATTTAACAGTTTGAACAATTTTATTTTATCTAGTTTCATCACTGCTTATGTGTTAGCCATATCAACCTGCAGCTTGGTACTTTGGACTTTATAGATTCATATTTGGTGAGTTTTGTGTTGGTGGTGGGGTGCACCTTCTTCTAACCCCTCTCCAGCAGCGAATTAAACAGCTGCTGTCGGTCTGTCAGTTAGTTGGCCGCGGGCTCCCGCTGGGGGAGTTACCAGCCAGGGCCTATGAAAAATTATGGAACCTAACAACAACACCGAATTGCCTGAACTAGGCATTCAGCCATTAAAAATGGACACAACCAAATGTACATCAGACAGCAATATTGACTTTTTTACCCCTATCAGAAACGTTTCTAATAAGAAACGTAAATTCACTAATAGCCCTAAATCTCCTCCCGTCATACCTACATCCAACAAATTCGAAGTTCTTTCGGCAGACGACGAATCCGAACTTGAGTCAGATGCGCCTGGCACTTCAGAGCAGCAAATGACCAAAATAACGAAGCCGTCATTCAAAATGCCGCCTATCGTTATGTACTCACAGTTTAAAAACCACAACAAAACTTAAAATTTATCCAGTCTAAAATCTCTGGGCTAATTGAATTTAAAATAGAAAACGACGAGTTTTGGTATATACCCAAAATATTGGATATACAAATTTCTAAAGAAAAGATATAAAAAGAATTTTTAAAGATTTCTAACATCGAATACCATACATACTCGCCACCATCGAACCTTGGGCCTAAAATGGTTGTTTACTTGCCTTCAGCGCTAACATCTGACGACATTAAAGCAGATCTAGAAAATAAGGGACTTAATGTAGTGGATGTCAATCAGTTTGTCAAAAAAGAGCAGAAAGGTGATGCTACAGTCTCTCAAAGGCTACCGGTCTACTCTGTCACCTTTGGATCAACCACTACCCTTAAAGATATTAACGGCGTTAAAACAATACTGCAATGCAGAATACAATGGCAAAAGTATAAGAGTAGAGATGCAATTACCATATGCTACAACTGTCAAAGTATTGGTCACCTCTCCAAAAACTGCTTTAAACTTCCAGTTTGTGAATTGTGTGCTGAAAAACACAGTTCTTCTAACTGTCCTGTTAAAGAGAAAGCTACTGCTCTTAAATGCGCTAATTGTGGCGGTAATCACAAACCTACAGATAAGAACTGTGTCGCCGTTCAGGAGGCTGAACAGAAACGCCGAAATATGCGGTCCTGACTTTCTATGCGCAACTCAGTTAATCAACATAATTATAAGTATAGAACCGCCGATTTTCCTCAACTTCTGTCCTATCCACCAGCTCAGGGACCATCCACGACAATATGGCCAGCCAGGAATCAAGAACAACAACAACAGATCCCCAACAATACGTCCAGCTTTAGCTCAATATTTCACGACATAAAAAATATGTTCAATTTTCAAAAAATTGTCTATAATAAAATCAACCATCTTAAAAATTAAATGCTCCCCCGATCCTTTGTCTAAAGTAGTCGCTCTAATTGAAGGAGTCTGCTCTATTTGATTAATATTTTGCAATAACCGATTATTAACATCCTATGCATTCAAACACCATATGTAAACTTCTAGAATGGAACTCTATTCCATTAAAAATAAAGTTCATGAATTAACCCAGACTTTATTAGAGAAGCATATAGATATCTGCTGTCTATGTGAAACAAAACTCAATCCTAACCAAGCGCTAAAAATTCCTGGCTATCGTATTTATATTTATAGGAATGGTAGCAATAGTTATTAGGACTGGCATTAAACACGAAAGTATTACTTTGCCCTCAACATCCTCTGTTGAGGCTGTGGGGATAAAAGTGTTCTTTAGTAAGCTATCAGTGGTGATAATCTCATGCTATAAACCACCTCTCCGCAGATTCTCTTCTAATGACATCCTAGAACTCCTATCTACGCATAGACAGGTATTATTATTGGGCGATCTCAACGCCAAACATATAGCCTGGAACTGCAGCTCTAATAACCCATCTGGCGAAGCTCTTTTAGATTTGTCCTTCCAACATAACTTTGTTATTGTTGCCCCAGATATGCCTACTCATCATCCTCCCCTTCCCAGACAGCCAAGTGTTATTGACATAATAATAGCCAAAAATATTCCAAACTACACCTTCCCACAAAGTCTTTCCTTACTCAGTTCTGATCACAACCCTGTATCACTTAACATACTTACTAACTATACAACTATTCCGACTGTAAACCGACTGAATTATCGCAGAGCCGACTGGAAAAAATTCAAAGACATAATCAATATCAATATAAATCTACACCACAAAATTGACGACTTCTCTTCCATAGATGCAGCAATAAGTCAATTTATTAAACTAATCAACAGAGCTGCTGAGAGCAGCATCCCGCCAGTAACTTCCCAACTACTTCACAACGAGTTACCTAATCATATTCAACTGCTGATCAAAATCAAAAATGCTTTCAGACACTTCTATCAAAAACACAGATTCCCAATTTACAAAAAATTACTAAATAGATTCCAAGCCTTAATTCATAAACTAATACTTAAATGGCGAAATAGCAAATGGACCCAATTTATTGCAAATCTCAACTATAATAGTAACTCCTTCTAGAGGGCAGTAAAATACTTCAAAACTCCAACTGAACTCATCAACTCTCCTCTCATTTACAACAATAGGACTTACTCTTCTGACTCAGACAAAGCCCAGATTATGGCCAACTACTTTGAACAGATACACAAACAAAATGACCACGTCGGCACTGCAACTCACTCGCAAAAAATAGCCCTTACCGTTACGAAAGAACTAACTGATTCACTTAACCCTCGAGACGGCAGACTTACAACACCAAAAGAAGTCATATCAATCATACGCTCTAGAAGAAATAAAACTTCATCCGGTTCTGACGGCATCCCTAAAGTTCTTCTCAAAAATATTCCACGTAAAGGCATCGTATACCTAACTAACCTTTTCAATAAGATGTTATCCTTAAGTTATTTCCCGCCGGCTTGGAAAACCTCTAAAGTCATACTCATCCGAAAACCCGGCAAACCTCCCACTTCCCCATCTAGCTATCGACCGATTTCTTTAATCAGTTCCATCAGCAAAATCTTTGAGAAAATAATCCTTTGTAGATTTACTGAACACCTATACTCTAACAATATACTGTGGCGGCACCCCCGCTGAACATTATTCTTGATTGAGATAACCAGAGAGTACCTCTCAAGTTTTGGCGCATAAAAAATGAATGGCGTTCTGTCTATACGGTGATTCTAGTGACCCAAACTGTTTTAACCCGCAGCCTTTAAAAGGACGCTTAAATATATTTGTTAGTGTTATTTCTATTTTTCAGTGTTTTGTTTCCTTATTACAGTTAATAATAATAATGAGTTTTTTCTAAATAAGACTTTTATATTATATGAGTGTGTATCCCCACAACTGGTGACCCCGACGTGATATTAACTGGTGAACAATTAATTATCTAGTTTACAACTACTATCAATTATCTAGTTTACAACAATTAATTAATTATCTAGTGAACAACACAACAGAAAACATAACATTGTGAAAATGACAGGCGGAGACACAAAACCAGTAGAGCAAACTGCCGAAATAGCCCGTGTATCCCTCAAAATATCACCGTTTTGGAGATGCAATGTCAAAGTGTGGTTTCTACAATTGGAAGCTCAATTTGCTACTGCAGGTATCTTAGCTGAAGCTACAAAATATTATTACGTAGTTGGATCATTAGACGCAGAAGTGGCCGAGATGGTTACAGATCTAATATCTCAACCATTGACTGCAACATCTTATACAGACCTCAAGGAAAGGATTATACGCGAGTTCGAAGAATCGGAGATCAAAAAGGCCAAAAAACTCCTCACCGAACTGGAACTTGGAGACAAGAAGCCATCAGTTTTATTGAGAGAAATGCGATCACTGTCTGGACAACATGTAAGTGACGATTTTTTAAAAACTATGTTTTTGCAACATTTACCAGCCCATGTGCGAGCCATTCTGTCTACAAGCCACGAACAATTGGATAACTTGGCTAAACTAGCGGATGGCGTTTTAGAGATGGCAGCCCCAACTTCTTACTTATGCTCACAGGTAAACTCGACATTCCAGGGCGCTAGCGAAGATCGTTTTTCGCGACTAGAGAATCAAATAGCTAGTCTAATCAAAACAGTAGAAAATTTACAAACTAATAACACTCCCAGATCGCGACAACGTTCGCAGTCACCCAGACGCAATAACAAAAAATTTTCAATTTGTTGGTATCACTATAAATTCAAAAATCGCGCTATTAAATGTGTCAAACCATGCCAATTCGAAACCAATCAACAATCGGATCAGGAAAACCAATGAACCCGCCACTCATTGCGGCCAAAGAGTGGCGGGAAAACCCATCGCGCCGCTTATTTATTAAAGATCGGAAATCTTCCAAGCGTTTTCTCATTGACTCTGGTGCTGACATTTCAGTGATTCCACCACTGCCTAGTGATATTAAAAATAAAAGTAAAAAACATTTTTTCGCAGCTAATGGTACCCCAATACCCACCTATTGAGAGCGCCTTCTTCATATAGACTTTGGGCTACGCAGAACTTTTTGCTGGCCATTTACAATCGCTGACGTGCGTGATCCACTAATTGGTGCGGACTTTTTATACCACTTTGGCTTACTTGTTGACATACACAACAAACGCCTCGTGGACAAAGCCACCAATATTTCTGTGAACGCCACCCATACATCTACAGAACAAACCTCGGTTTGGGTAGTAGACCCAACCCTTAAATACCACACACTTCTTCGGCATTATCCTAACCTTTTTAAGGACAGTCCTGATTATAATAAAAAACCAACACATAGCGTGTACCACACTATTATAACATCTGGACCTCCAGTCTCAGCAAGGGCAAGACGTCTACCGCCAGACAAATTAGCCCAAGCAAAATTGGAATTCCAGCAAATGATTAACATGGGTATCTGCAGACCTTCAAACAGCGCATGGTCAAGTCCCCTCCATTTAGTGCCCAAGAAAGATGGCACATGGAGGCCTTGTGGCGATTATCGTGCCTTGAATGCCATCACTACTCCCGACCGTTACCCAATTCCTCATTTGCAGGACTTTAACAGTCAATTAGCTGGACGTAAAATATTTTCGAAAATCGACTTAATTCGAGCATTCCATCACATCCCAATAGCACCAGAGGACATCCCTAAAACTGCTGTGGTGACACCCTTCGGACTTTTTGAGTTTGTAAGACTACCGTTTGGGTTGAGGAATGCCGCACAAAGCTTCCAGCGGTATATCCATTCTATTTTAAGGGATCTAGAATTTGTATACTCTTATTTGGATGGCATTCTGGTAGCATCATCCACAGAAGACGAACACATTAGCCACCTACATCGCCTGTTCGAACGCCTTAGCCAGTATAACATTAATATTAACTGTTCTAAATGTACTTTTGGCGTGCAGGAAATAGATTTTTTAGGATACTCAGTTTCTGAGCAAGGCATACGTCCTTTAAAAAATAAAATTCATGCAATATTAGACTTCCCTATACCGGAAGTAATCGCTGACCTTAGAAAATTCTTAGGACTAATTAATTTTTACAGACGTTCTCTACCCAATACAGCCATGACTCAACAGTTATTATTCAATCTTTGCAAGGATTCAAGAAGAAGAGACCATCGCAAAATTCAGTGGACGCCTGAAACTACTGAAGCTTTCAATTCCTTAAAAGACCAACTAGCTAACGCTACATTATTGGCACATCCATCACTATCACTACCCTTAGCGCTGATGACGGACGCATCAGACTTCGCTGTAAGAGCTTCTCTACACCAAATTCGAGACGGACATCCAGAACCACTTGGCTTCTTTTCGAAAGCACTATCAGAAACACAACGCAAGTACAGTGCGTATGATCGTGAACTCTTGGCAGCTTACCTGGCTGTGAAACACTTTCGACATATCCTAGAGGGTCGGAACTTTATATTATACACTGATCATAAACCTCTGACCTTTGCCTTCAAGCAGAACCTCGATAAAGCTTCACCAAGACAACTTCGCCATTTGGATCTAATAGGACAATTCACTACAGAAATTAGGTACGTACCAGGCAAAGAAAACATTCCAGCAGATTTATGTTCCAGAATATCATCAATAGAATTACCTTCTGCCATTCCGTTTGAGGACCTCGCTAAAGCGCAGGCTGTTGACGATGAATTAACTGCTATCAAAACGTCACCTTCGGATTCATTAAAGTTTAAAGAAATCACGTTACCAGATGGTTCCTCATTGCTATGTGATTCTTCAACAGAAATATTGCGACCGTATGTGCCATCAGAATACAGGATGAATGTTTTCCTGGCGCTACACAACCTAGCTCACCCGGGCGCTAAGGCCTCTATCGAGTTAGTTAGAAAGCGTTTCATCTGGCCATCACTCAGACGCGACGTCAGGCTTTGGGCAAAATGTTGCATACCATGCCAAAAGGCTAAGGTAGTAAGACATACTACAAGCGCCGTGGGGAAATATCCAGAAGTCGACGCCAGATTCATGCACATCAACATCGACATAGTGGGTCCATTACCTCCAAGCAGAGGCTACACCTACTTAGTCACAATGATTGACCGTTTCTCCAGATGGCCTGAGGCTACTCCCGTAAACGACATATCAGCCGAAACAGTGGCGGAAACCATTCTACTAACCTGGATCTCCAGATTTGGCGTACCTCAGAAGATCACTTCAGACCGCGGACGCCAATTCGACTCTAGACTTTTTCACTGCTTAACAAACACTCTCGGCATTCACCATATCAAAACATCAGCCTATCATCCGGCATCTAATGGTAAAATTGAAAGATGGCACCGTACCCTTAAATCAGCAATAAAGGCACAACTCACCGAAGACTGGACGTGTAAGCTTCCGACCGTCCTTATGGGTTTACGTTCCTACATCATACCTTACACAGGCACTACTCCCGCAGAGATAATTTATGGCACACCCATTAGACTTCCCGCAGACTTTCTAGAAGAACCTCAACCTCCAGTACCAGATATTCCTCACTTTGTCTCTAAATTACGAGAACAAATGAGACATCTCAAACCAGTTCCATCACAACATCATTCAACAAGAAACACCTACATACATCAAGATTTAATGAAGTCTTCCCATGTTTTTGTTCGCCATGATTCGTATAAACCACCGCTACACCCAGTTTACGACGGACCTTTCAGAGTCACCAACAGAACTTCCAAATTTTTTGAAATTAACACCCACAGGGGAAAGCAAACTATCTCCATCGACAGATTGAAACCTGCATTCCTTCTCTATGATCCTGAGTCACAAAACCAACCCTCGGAGCCTGAAGACAACCCAGAGCCAATGGAAACTACTAGTGACTCGAAACAAATACAGGAATCCGACAAGGATATTGTTCCGCAAACTACTCGTTCGGGGCGCACAGTCCGCTTCCCGACCAGGTTTCTCACCAACGTTGCCACTGGGGAGGGAGTGTGTGGCGGCACCCCCGCTGAACATTATTCTTGATTGAGATAACCAGAGAGTACCTCTCAAGTTTTGGCGCATAAAAAATGAATGGCGTTCTGTCTATACGGTGATTCTAGTGACCCAAACTGTTTTAACCCGCAGCCTTTAAAAGGACGCTTAAATATATTTGTTAGTGTTATTTCTATTTTTCAGTGTTTTGTTTCCTTATTACAGTTAATAATAATAATGAGTTTTTTCTAAATAAGACTTTTATATTATATGAGTGTGTATCCCCACAATACTAACTAACTAACAATTTTGGCTTCAGACCCGGTCTTTCTACAGAACTGCAACTAACTAGAATTATTGACGACATTACACGCAACTTTCACCTTAAAAAACACACGAGCATGGTACTTCTCGACATTGAAAAAGCTTTCGACACTGTTTGGCACACTGGTCTCATCTTTCGACTAACAGAATACAACTTTCCTCTATACTTAATCAAACTTATACATTCTTACCTTACTAATAGACAATCATACGTGCATTTTAATACTGCTTCCTCAGATCTCTGTTCAGTTAAAGCCGGCGTTCCCCAAGGCTCAATCCTAGGTCCTATCCTATTCATCACCTACATAAATTCTTTTCCCAAACTTGCCCACGTCAACTTAGCCCTCTATGCTGACGATGTCGCTATTTACACACACTCCTGGAGAATTGACACGATCACCAACAGACTTACAACTTCAATAGACAAAATAACAAAGTACTGTACAAAATGGAAAATCAAAATTAACCACAACAAAACCAACGCCATCCTGTTTACAAAACGCAGACCCATAATCAACAAACTCACCAAATATAACAACACCATTATACCATGGACAAACAGTGTTAAATATCTTGGAATATCTTTAGACAGCAGACTAAACTTTACCATTCACATACAGGACAAAGTCAACTCAGGTAAGATGGCCATCAGACTACTCTTTCCCCTACTCTCCCGTGACTCCAAAATGACTGCACGTAACAAACTTCTACTCTACAAAACTGTAATCAGGCCGATGTTGCTATACGCTTCATCTGCCTGGAGCCTAACCTGTGCCACCAATATCAAAAAATTACAGACTATACAGAACAAATTTCTTAGACTTGCGACTGACTCACCACGCTACACTAAAGTCACCCACTTACATGAGATAACTTCAACAGAAACTGTACAAAACTACATAAAAAATAGACTACTAAAACTTCTGACATCCTTAGACTGCCACACAAACCCCCTTTGCCGCGAAATTGGAAACTATGACAGAGCAATTAAATACAGACACAAAAGAATTAGAAGTATTCTTAATTAACCCTTCCCCCTGAGCTGCAGGTTTTTCCTTCCTTTTTCCCTGCAATATAAACTCCCAACAACAATATGTCAGTTTTATTTTGTATTGAAGGGTGTAATGTTTATCACATTGGAACTTCAATGTTATTTGTAAATATGTATGTACAAATTTGTAAATAAAAATAATTCATTTTATAATTTCAAGTGAACAAGCAAGTTTCAAGTGAACAGCCCAGAACATTCCACGAAAGTCCGACCGGATCCAAGAATGTTCTAACATATACGAAATGGTTTTTATTTTTTCCTTTATTTAGTTCTAGAATGTTCTAAATTGTCCTAAATCTCTTTATTACATATTAGAAATTAAAATGTAACAATATAAAATTATCCTAGTTTATTAAAAAAAAAAAGTTTTCCTCACTGCAGAGCATCGCTGCAGACGCTGTTTAGTCAATAACGTAAATAATAGAATTTACCTTAATGAACTTCAGTTTATGTCATAAACCATTTATTACTTTGTAACTGACGGCACGAGTAAGTCCCTAGAGGACTCTGCAGTTGATTGTAATGGTTTGATGGAAAAGACAAAAATTACTCACCAACCACTTGATGACCCGGACCTAAATTGTAAAAACGTTTAGTAATTTTACAATTTCACAAGGTACAGCGGTGGCATGACTGACTGGTGGTTACAGAACTGATGACGACCTATCTTGCCATAGAAATAACTCTTAATACCTCCAACAAGGTAGAGTCTTGGCTAAACTTCTCTAACGGTATCGTTAGAATGGCAGCTGCGATAAAGTGCCTTGGCATTCGCTGTCAAGCCTCCTGTTGTGGTGGGATGGCCGTGACCAGTCTCTGTTCGGCGCCTCTATCTGAATAGTTAGTGTTTCATCATGCACATCCACTATCCTTTAAACTAATCAGTTTAATCAAAGCTGAGTGATCAGTCAAAGGTGAGTTTAGGACCAGCACAAACTGATCGCAACGAGCTCAGATAGTAATGGATGATCTGGGGAAAATGGTTCTTTGCAGAGTGCCGGTGCAGCGCTGAACACTGACACCAATTTGCCCAGCCCGCCCAAATTCACCACATCACATCACATATAAATTCAGAATATTTAATTGAAAGCGCTGCAGAAGAAGCACGTTTAGTAGAATATAGTATTACACAGATAAACTTGTATGTGTGCGTCCACTCTGTGAAGCAATTATTTCAGCACCAGGCAAAACTATATATAATTACTTCGCCTTTTTTTTTTTTTTTTAAATACTTTTCCTTCCTCCATTTCTGCTCATTATCACTCTCTCTTCTCTTTCACTTTCACACACACACACACACACACACACACAAAATATAAATTGAAAAGTGTGATTTCACAGGACTACTGAACTGAGCTTCTCGCTCCCAATGTTCAGACCTCAGAATTGAAAAACTTTTCCAGCACAATTAAAAATTAAAACAAGTATTCACCCTCCCACAAACTTTTTTACTTTATATTTTCCTGAGGAAGACGCCGCGTTGCAACGGAACATAGTCGCCTCGCAAATAACTAATTCCATAATTACTTTATTTTCAGACGTTTCGCAGAGGTTCGCATTTTTTTTACCAAAAGTTTAAACTTTTACTTGGCTAACTTAAGACTCTCATAGACTTCTCTCTGCATTGCAGCAGCACTAAATATAACTTTTCCCAAGGAGTTTTCAATTGTTATCAGTTTTTCAAACATAATTCCATTGAAGAAGGCTATACGATGAGATTAGAAAAACTGGTAGTAAATGTATAGATAGCATCTCTTCTGCCAACTCTCATTTCATGTTTCTTCAAAGTTGACTCTTTAGAGAATTCTAACAATCCTGAGGGAAAGATGACCTATTAACATTTTCAGAGATATTTTCCGAGATAGCCTGCTTCATTTTGTGGTCATCAACCGGTTTCGGGCGTTTGGCCAGTATGAGGATGTCGATAAAACAGTGTGATAACACAGACTTGCACAGAGCAAAATCAGTTTATACCCTCTCGAGTATATAAAGTGATTTTGCTTTGTGCAAGTCTGGTTACCACAATGTTTTATCAAGATCGCCTGAAACGGTCGGTAATCACAAAATGAAGCAGGCTGTCGTGGAAAATTTCTCTGACGCTTTCCAGCTCTGCATACCCAACCACAACAACTATCAACATTTTTATTCCAGCTGTTATCCCACATCTGCCAATGGATAATAAGTATAGAGGACAATATGTAGCAGTAAAAATTACTGGCTAGTCAACCAGTAAATCTGATGCAACCGTAAGCAGATCAGTTTCGAACT
Organism: Triatoma infestans; assembly: GCA_011037195.1. Lineage (NCBI taxonomy): Eukaryota > Metazoa > Arthropoda > Insecta > Hemiptera > Reduviidae > Triatoma > Triatoma infestans. The sequence goes on along the minus strand of JAAEAF010013766.1, from coordinate 77,487 downwards.
GGAGTACCTAACAGTGTGACAAACTTAGATTCGCATATTCCCTTGTTGGTTGTTAAGGTATATCAGTAGACCACATGGTAAAAATATTGGTTTGCAAGCTAGATAACCTAGATGTAAACCTATAGACCCATAGAAACACATAAAATTTATTTCTCTAGAAAAATGTGTCAAAAGTAATGATTTACATACGTACCCACACATTCGTTGGTCTAGTAGCTATCCTACTCGCGAGAATTCAGGGTGCGATTCCCGTGCGAGCAAAGACGGTGTTGACAGCACCGTAAACAAAAGTGGAAAGCTACAGTTAATAGCGAAGGCCAAAACAAAACGGCAGTGGGAACCGCGGTATGGGAACATGCTCTCAATAAAAATCGCCGAATGGCCAGGCTCGGTCCTTCATCAGCTATATGAACAAAAAATGTTTATTCCATTGTCAGTTAGCATTTGAGTTTAAAGAAAACCCTGGAAGCTTTGTCGAGAAAGCCTCCGAAAAACAATTCAATATTTGGAATTGTAGTAATGTATTTAACGAATTTTTGTTATACAGATGGTAGACCTGAATCGCACTGAAGTGGCATCTTAAAGGATAGCTAACCGTTTACTAACCGTAGTTTCATCACAAATTTAAAGAAAGTTTGGAACAATTTTCAGAAAAAAGAAAAAATCGTGAATACCTGAAAAAAAAAAGCATTCAGTAAATTCCAATAGCGACTGACAGATTTGGTCGATTTTTCGTTTTTAGAGTTCATCACCACAATGAATAGCCTTTTTTTGCACCATATGGACCATGAAAATCTTTCTGCAGCCAACTCTTGCCTTCTCGATCAATCTACTGCTCGCGCACTCCTTCCTCCCATTTATACGAGGCCTTTCCTCGTGTTCTTCTACCAGCAATTTTTGTATCATAAATCTTTTTATCAAGCGATCCTCGAGGATCGCCTTCTGAGAAGGTGGCCAAACCACTAAGCTTCTTTTCTTTCATGATCTCTTCTACTGACGACATCGAGCTAGGCCGGATTGTGTGACATTTCTTATTCGATTTCTTCTGTCTTTCCCTCCACTCGGCGCGAATAGCGCATTTCAGCAGCCTGGATCTGACTTCTACATGCACTTGTTAAAGACAAGGATTCGCTCGAGAAGGCTAGGGTAGGTAAGAATGAGGATTTATAGTCGGCCATCTTTGTGCTTTTCGTAACTTCCTTTTTTAAGACAAAGCTTCTGTTGAGACCTTGGCTGCCGAGTTTTTGGAGTTATTTTGTTTTTTGTTCACATATGGGCCAATCGTTAAGTTTTTTGCTCTCAGAGGACACTGACATTTGTACTTGCGGTGAAAATTTCGATAATTAGACACAATCCAAGTACTTTGTCTTAAAGAATTTTCATACTCTATATAAAGTAGTGGCCTAAGTAGAAGTGTGAAACCTTCGTTATCTATTGTGAAGCTCGAAGAGTGGTTCATGCAGCGCTTGATTGGCTGTCTCAATGAATGAAAACAAAATTAATACAAATAGAATTAAATAACGATACGCGCATATGGAGAAACATTTGGATGTAATAAGGTGAATACCCACCCTGGCCGGCAGAGTTGTAAGAGGAGGAGAGGGGGAGAATTTGGCAGGGGGACATTAGGATGGTTAGCCAGAACTGTACATTAGCATACCAAGCGGCCGAGGGCGGTACATGTTCCGTTTAAAATTAGTGATGGCGTGACCGGAATACAATAGGAACACCGGGGGCGCACACAGACTGCTGGCCATATTCATAGAGCTGACCTCAAGGCTGCATCACTTGCATTTATAAACAACACAGCACCTCCCCAATATTTCTTGTTGGCCCCCCATTTGCCAGATATGTTATCTGCACGAAACCTCTTGCTAAACCCCCTAAGCACATATTTCACTATTTTTCTATTAAATTAAATACATTGCATCCATCAAACGTACCATATATATATTATGATATAATCGATGAGAATTGCCTTTTTTAATAACATCTCTACAATCTGTTCTACTCAGGCAACTAGCAACAGTACGAAAACGTTATGCCAAGAAGCATCATGGTTGACTACCACTAGTAAGGACTAAAGTACTAAACGGAAATATATTGCTTTCTGACTTTAATTTATATTGCATTTGTATTGTGCCTTTTAGTTTGACTTTAACTTGAAGCTGCGACAATAGGAGAATGCATTATGGACAATAATGAAGTGCTGGCAAGTAATCTGATCACGTCAAGTTTTCCGGTCAATTTGACTTTTCTGAAGAACAAAAGATTTTTAGCGAATGACTCATATTTTATGCATGTCCGCAAACACAAAATATCCCAAACATAGAAAACGAGCGGAAACTCAAAATTGATATTCCGTTTAGGAATAACTAACAGCTCCGTTGCGAAGGTAGTGCAACTTTAATGATTTTGTTTTTCCTTTCTTCGCAATTTTCTTGAACAAGGTCCCAACGATTTTCCTTAAACTTGTCATTACAGCAGTAAGGAGTAAGTAAAAGAGGTCATATAGAAACAAGAACTAAATGTTCAGTTGAACACGGTGGTTTATTGTAAAGAGACACAAGACAGATAACAGAGTGTGATGTAACATTCATGAATCCAAACAGCCTACTGCTGACATTCTTCATTGTTTAGTATGTATTTAGTGATGTGGACGAATTTATTTCAAAGTACAAACTGATAATCATTGGAGTAAACTCGTTTGATTACGACAGTATTAGAATAAATCGAATGAAAGTGATAAGTCCTTTTGACTAATTGGCCTAAAGACTTGGACTAATCCCTTTGATTTTGATAGTTGATGGACTAACTCACTCACTTGGAAGTAACTCTCACAGACTGTCTATATTACTGCCCGGGGAACACAATTACTCGTATAATATCACTAATTCTCTTTAAACTTGCTAATTTACTCATTTGTTGTAACATAAAAATATAGACATGGAGAGGGGCGAGCCAAGGCAGCTAAGAGAAGTAATTACAAGTCTAGAAGCGAGGGCCAATAACGCTGAACCAATCTCATGTAACATTTGAATTCAATGATACAAATTCCGCAGAATAAACAAAAATAAAATTTTTAGGGCAAATCATTGCAAACAAAAGTGACAGGTATTTGTGCGGTTAGTATCCCCGCCCCCCAAGTGTACAGGAAATCGTTATAGTCGTTTTCCGCAAAACTCCAAAACTTGTTCTGTAAACTCGCACTTCTAATTAACCGACTTTCTTGAAATGTGGAATTCTAGCAGTGCTTACAATACAACTATTATACAGATCCCCCCCCTCCCATTGTATTAGGTAAGCTTAACGCTACTGGGAGCCGAGAGAAAGTCGCACTTCCGGCTGATAGATTATGTCCGATCTTCGTGCCAGATGTGCAGACATACACACACACACACACACTCAATAAAATATTTTTTCGTATTTGGGGGGGGGGCCTCAAAACATGTATTTCTGGAGAAAAGCCAATTTCGAAAGTTGTTCCTCTTAATAGCATTAATAGAAAGTAAAAATTATTTATGCTTTTACGCAGTACAAACATATTCTTTACTTGTACTTTATTAAAATAAATTGATTGAAGAACTTTATATATTTAATATTGAAAAATTCCAAACAAAAGAATGGAACAATAGCTAACAGTGTTAATTACATAAATAGGAAAAATTATGATTACGTGTGATCTTGATTACAATAATATGTACAGATAATAGAAATGAAAGGTTGGTAAAACTGGAATTAGAAACTGTTGGCAGTGGAGGGAGGCGAACTTGAGGAAGTAGCGATAAGGGAAATAGGTCAGCCATTACTGTTACATATGTACACATACACACAAACACTAATACACTATATACAAATATATATATATATTTCAATGTAAATATACAACTTTACCAATGTTTACTATATTATGTAACAGTACTGGAGCGCCCCATTTTGTTTCAAGTTTATTTTTTCCTTTTGAATATTTTTATATATATAATAAATATATATATATATATAAGTAAATACTAATATTTTGCAACTACTAATAATATTATAAATAGAAAATCAATAGTGTATGATTGAAACTGTGCGAGGATGTTTGACTGAATCAAAACAATCTGTTGATGGATGTGGGCAGTAATGGTGTATTGTAATGGCAACACTTGCTGGAAGAATAAGTGAATCTCTAGAGTATAGATATAACTCCATCAAACTGAGTCATAACTAGTACGCAATCTACCTTTCGGTCGCCACCACTGTGCGCGCACCCGTTCAATTCAGAATCAAACTTAAACCTTTAAAAGAAATCTGCTGTAAAGCCCAAACGACTTTCTCTTATAAATACTTGTAATGCAATCATATACAGTGACAAATTTTATTCATTTGTCCTAATTTAAATATAGAGTTGGTTGGGAGGGGGTAGTTCCAGGAAGTTAACGCCAATTAACCAAAAATTAAACACTTGATAGGCATTTATGTGTGTAGACAGCATACGCAGAAGAGAACACTCTACGTTTCTTGATTAGATGTGCGCTATTAGCAGAATTTTTTGTAAAATAAAGCTAGCAAGACAGGAAATAATAAATATATTTGGCCAAAATTTAAAAAATAATTACTACATTAAAAAAATTACTTAATCTATATTGTTAAATAATTATTATCTCCATTGTGTTACACGTTTTATTACATTCTCGTACAGCTGCTAGTAAGAGGAAGAAATAAACGCGATCGTGCCAGATTTTACAAATAAAGTTTTCAACGGAAATCAAGTTTCAAGGTCCGCTGAATTCGAATAAGAATGTTTTTAGCGAATGGTCTGTATGTATGTGTGCGTGTATGTGTTAACAGAATATCTCAAAAACCAAAAAATCGCAGGAAGCTCAAACTTGGTATTACGATTGGGTTCTACCACCATATCAGACGCAAAGATTTCGGCCAAAATCCATCAACCTGAAGTGCCACTTCACTAAATAGGTTTTTCCAGATTTTCTCGAAAAAGGCTCCAACGATTTTTTTTAAAACTTCGTATACTCTGCGAATATAAATACCAATCACTTTTATCTGAAATATTTTCTCTGGAAAATTAAATGGGAGTTCTGGAGGAACAGTAAAGTTATGCTTCCCTCTAAAGTACCACTTCAGGCCGGATAATATACGGTATTACCATCTATAATATTTATACACTAGAAGCATTGATAGAATTCCAAATTTGAAGAAAATCGGCTAACCGGAAGTGCGATGTTACAAAATCGGTTTTTGAGTTTTTTAGAATTTTCCCGAAAACAATTATATGGATTTTCCACAAACTTGGCCACTGCCACCTAGATAGAAACTATCATTTTTATTTGAAACATTTTCAAAAAAAAATGATTTTAGCGCGGTATCGGGGGTCTGCCACTCAGTTTAATTTAAATTTGAATTCAAGCATTTTTGCTTTGACATGCTCCACATGAGGCCGGTCAGGTATACCAATAAAATCCCCACCACCTTTTTTATGGCTAGCCCAAATAAACTTTATTACCTTATTATTCTGAAGAAAATTTCTCGATTAAACTCTGTATTAATAAAAGAAAGTCGTGCGAGTGTTTCACGCCAGATTTTATTTCAGTTATTATCCTTTCAAGTTCTTTTTTCTAGTCATCAAATGTTTTATTTTGGGTTCCATACAAGATTTATAATGTCAGAGACATTTTCCGTTGTAAAATGTCAGAGATCATTTTGTGGTCATGAAGCACAGGCTACCACGGAAAATGTCTCTGATGCTTTCCAGCTCTGCGGAACCAACCACCACAACAAAGATTTATAATGTTTTGGTTTATTCATTTTCCCTGCTGCGCTCCAGTAATAATCTTTTTTAACTTTTCTGTTTTATTTTAATACGCAGACCTGTCAGAAGGAATACAATTCCATGTGTCTTTGTATATTTTGTGTTTGGGACTGAATTTTGGATTTAATTTGCAAAAAAAGAAGAAATTATTATTAAACGAAATTTATAGAAAATCGTTGGAGCCGTTTTTCAGAAAATTGCAAAAAAATGATACAACCAATCCGTAGGGTCGCATTGATAGATTTTGTGTGAAATGTAGGTGACAGACGCGGCGGTAGTGCCTAAAGGAATATTCAGTTTGAGCTTGCTGCGCTGCACCATATCGGTACAAACAGACAGTTCGGTGAAAACTGAATTTCCAAAATTTGATACGAACGCAGCACTTTCTCTCGCCACAGGCTGGGCACAACACTCATACCACTTTCCTCACTGCAATATTATTACATTTCTAACCCAGCATTTCTACTAAACATATAAATATATGGGGGGGGGGAGAGTTCAGGTACAATTGTGAGAATAATGCAGGCCAGATGAGAGCGCTACTATCTGGCTTCAAAAATACTAAATCTATAGTTACATTCAAGTGCATTCAGCATTTCAAATTTAAAGAAAATCGTCTGTACCCTTGTCGAGATAAATAAGAAAATGCTGAATTTTTTTTAAAGACAACCGTTAATTAGTTAAGCGACTATCTTCAAACTTGCAATTCTAGCAACTTTAATGTTCTCTAATGATTATATGCAGGTAGAAATGTACATTACACAGAAATGGCACGTTTCTAGAGGGACACCTTTCCCTTTTACTCTCCAACATTTAATTAGCTTGTAATAATATTAGTGAAATAAAAGTAATATAAGTAGGAGTGTATGTGTATCAGTTAGTATCGTTGGAGCCATTTCCGTAGTAATAGCACCCATAAATTCGAAACAAAACAAAAATCTTAAAGTCGCACTTCCGGTACTTTTCTAATTCAGGGCACCTAAATATGCTGTTCCGGTGATAATTCAATTCTAGAAATATGACGCAATCGCAATACTTGCTTTACCGGGAGAAAGAGAAATTACAAAAAACAACAAACAGAAAATGTAATAGAAGGAATACAGTGTGCTGAACTGGCGACAAGGTCCCTAACCTAACAAACATAGAGGAGCAGGGCACTAGACGGGAAACAGGATACCTGCCAGGCAGAAAGTAGTAGTTCAGCTTGTAACTTTCTAACTGGCGAAATAGCCGCTCACTTTGGGGCATATAGAGCTCATTATGGACAGCTGTTTTACTTTTCGCAGATATCTGATTCACAAGTTAGTTGTTCTATAACGGCGGCTATTTAATTGTACACCCATGTAGGGGTAGTGAACCCCCACCACTCATCCACACTAGCGAGTGAGAACCCCCACCACGCATCAGAGAGAAAGAGCCCCTCGAGAGAGAGGAGAGGAGAGGGCAGTTGGATATATATACGAGAGACAGAGTCAAAAAGGGATATATTCTGTTCACAGTCTCACACTTGTACATATAGCCACGTCAGTTTGTTCTGTAGTGTTAAGTATACAGTCCTTGGCAGTCATATACATATATATCAATTATAGATATTTTATACCGATATTAAGGTGTTATTTATCTATCAACATCCACAACCAACATCTCCTCCTACAACCATTACATTGGTGGCAGCGCTATCGAAACCCAGCCATTTCTCATTAAAAGGTAAGATATAAATTTCTATTATTTTTTTTATTATTCATTTTAGTTTTACACTTTTAAATATTTTAATTTCCGCTATTTTTTGTTATATCTATTTGTATATTTCATATTTTTAAAATTTCGACTTCATTTTTATGAAAAGAGCCGAAATTATTCAAAAATTAAAACAACATAATCTTTCCACAAGTGGCAATTTGTTAATTTTAAAAGAAATACTATCAAAAATCATGTCTACCTACACAATCGATGGCCAACAAAAATCTGCTGATGAAGCAATCGCATACCTTCTAAACAAGTGCAACGCTCCAAATCCCGTAAACATCCGGAACTTGCAAATGATAAATAATTTACCAGTTTTCGACGGTTCCCATAATAGCGACATAAATTCCTTCATAGACCAAATTAATAATTATAGTGCGATTTCGGGATGGTCAGAAGCCGACAAACTGGAAATCCTAATTTTAAAATTAACAGGTGCGGCAAAAATTTTCTTTGACACTTTTAAAACGCAGTGTACAAATGATAACGTCATTTTAACATACCGACTAGCAATGGAAAGTCTAATTGCCAGATTTAAAAAAGAAAAAACGCCCGTGGTATTGTTGCAGCAAATAACGAGCTTGCAACAAAATCAATCAGAAACTCTGGAAGCTTTTGCTGACAGAATAAAGCACATTGCCACATCTCTCTTATTCAAAGCTCAACAAACCCCGTTACAAACGTTACAAAATCTAGTTGAGCGGCTAACAACGGACGCCTTCATAAAATCACTTCCAAGTTCCATGAAGGCCCAAGTCCAAATTAAACTCCCCAAAAACCTTGATGAGGCTCAAACTTATGCAACAGCCCTCAGGGACATACAAAGTGCAGAACCTCAAGGTTCGATATTTGCCATTAAAAAGGCAGATTCGCCAATACAGTCTTCTGACAAACCGCCATCGCCATGCAAACATTGTTCCGGCGTCCATTGGAACTCAGAATGCACACAAAAATTTCAAGTCGTGAAAAATAAAAGAAGGCGAGTTTTTATTTCTAAACCACCTTCGCCTTGTAAACTTTGTCAAGGCAACCACTGGAACCGCGACTGCAACAACAAAAATAATAATTTTAATAATAATAAACAAGCGCGCACTAATTTTGGCAAAAAGCCACAATTTAAGCCAGACCATCGTACCTTCAGGCAAAGTAGGCCCTATTTCAAAAAACAAATGCCCAACAATAATAATAATAGTAATAATAACAGCAATAATAATAATAACAAATTTAATACTGGCAATACGTCGAATAGATGGGTTCCGCCAACATGCCAGATATGTGAAAAAGAGGGCATACTGCAAAGGCATGCTGGTTCAATAATGCAAAAAACGATTAGGCGCTCAGCCGTTTTCACGAACGGCTACCACGGTCTTGATCCCGGCACTCAACGATTCAAATAATTTATTAATCAACGTCCAAATTAAAAACAAAAAAGTTAACGCTCTGATCGACACGGGTGCTTCACACTCGCTCATAGATGCCAGTCACGTCAAATCGAGGCCCGAAGAATCTGGTATCATTTTAAAATCGATCACAAACCAGATTATCCCCAATTATGGTCTGTCAAACATTCAATTATCCATAGGCCAAAACACAAAAATTCAAGGTAAATTCATAGTGTCCCAACTGAAAAATGAATTTGAAATGATCATTGGGAGAGACCTACTAACAAAATTTCAAGCCATTATTAATTTCAAAAACTCAAACATAATCATAAACAAAACAGCCATTCCATTCTTAACAGACAACACAACATCACAAATTAACAACATTCAAAACACATCTTTACCAGAAACATTATCAACGAGACACAAAATCAAAATTCCTGCACGATCCCACATCGTCAATACTTACACGCTACATACAAAAATTCCAGACGGTTCCATACTATTGACACAACATGACAGTCTACCTACGGGAATTTACTTAACCCCACACACTGACTAACGTACATAACAATGCTTGTGCCATAACATTAATAAATACAACACAACATGAAATCTGCATCACGAAACATTTTCCAATAGCACACATTCAATACAACCCTGAGACGTACAACTCATCAAACAAACATACCATAAATTCTATTCAACAACTCTCGCACGAACAAAAAACACAAATACAAGCCTTTCAGCAACTATTACGCCAGAAACTCACTCATCTCTCTCCACAACAAGCAGACAAAATTGTTGAAACATTTTCTCCATTCTATGACACATTCACTCATGACAAAGATTACAAAACAAAATTTACAGATATTACACACCACATAGACACACAAAATCATCCGCCTGTACACAGTCGACCTTACAAACTATCACATTCAGAAGCCCCCATACTGAAAGCACTAATACAAGATAATCTGGATAGAGGAATAATTGAACCATCGACGAGTAACTGGGCGCATCCCGTGATTCTTGTTAAAAAGAAGTCTGCGGATCACACAAAAGTTGATCCAAACGACATCACCCAGTTACGCAAACAGTACAGATACATGGTTGATTTACGTAAATTAAACGCAATCACCACATCTGAAATTTATCCTCTTCCAGACATTCAATACATATTATCAACATTACATGACACAACATACTTCACAACACTCGACATCTCAAACGCATTCCACTCCATTAGACTTGACAAATCATCACAAGACAAAACAACATTCATAACGCAATTCGGCACATACAAATTCTTATCTGTTCCGTTCGGTCTGAAGAACGCGAGCGGATCATATCAGCGTTTAATGAATAAACTATTATCGGGTTACACGGGTGACATATGCCACATATTCATTGACGACATATTAATTTTTCACGGCAAAACATTTCATGAACATTTAACATCTACACAAAAAATTCTCACACAATTACAGAAGGGTAATCTTTGTATAGACCTAAATAAATGTACCTTCTTCAAAGAAGAATGCAAATATTTAGGCTATACATTGAGCAAAAAAGGCATTTCTCCAGATCACGAGAAGTTAAAAGCTGTAGAAACCTATCCAATTCCGAAAAAATTAAAAGACGTCAGAGCATTTTTAGGATTTATAGGTTTTTACAGAAAATTCATTCATAATTTCTCGGAAATAGCCAAGCCCCTTACAGACTTAACAAAGAAAAATACCAAGTTTGTATGGTCTGCTCAATGTTCATCGGCATTTCAAATTCTAAAACAAAAATTGATTTCTCCACCGATTCTGTTCAGAGCCTCACACTTGAATTGTACACATCGTTTAGCCACGTCAGTCAGTCTGTTCTTGTAGTGTTAAGTATACAGTCCTTGGCAGTCAGTCATATGCATATATATCAATTATAGATATCTTATACCGATATTAAGGTGTTATTTATCTATCAACATCCACAACCAACATCTCCTCCTACAACTATTACACCCATTACTTATTAATATACACTAACTTATATATCTGGTGTGTAAATACAGTTGGAGATGTGAACTTGGCGCCAACATAGTGGTCAACTCAAGTTCAAAGTTTGGCTGTAAGATAATTAAAATCAGCTGTAGTGGTGGAAGGAGACCATGGTGTTGGGCCATGTCACAGTCCAATAGACCAGCATCAACTTCTCACTTTGGACTACTAGAATACATTACCGCACTCAGCGGACCTTTAACATGACTTAGCCTAGCAGGATTAAACGTCCTCCAACTAATTAAGAACTGTCACGATCTACAATTACAAGACATTTCTAAAGTGCCATCAGATTTAGAAGCCAAAAGACTTTCTTTTAGAAGAAGCAATGTATGAAACAATCACACGTGGGCCATCAACAAGCAAATTCTAATGCTGCAGCTAATATTCGTCCTTGATGTAAACTAATTTGGTGTGCTACATTCACACGATCTTACACCTAAACTTTACAAAGTTTCTTCAAAGGAAATTACCAATAAAATCTAATAAATATCTTACAGGTTTTGTGATCGTACAACAGACACTGACGTGATCACCCTTTCAACGTCACCTCTGGGCCACAAGCCCCGTCACATTATTCTTACAACTGTTTAAAAATAAAACTTGGTAATGTTTGGGCGGGGGCAATGAACCTGTAGGTTATTATGCCCAATGATCTTTACAAGGCATAAACAAAAAGCACCAAAAATGATTGCTATATGACCATAGTAGATTTGGGATATCACATAACAGCCATATGAATCACTAGAATTTGGGCCTTATGAAATCTGCAATTTTTTATCGTCCTTTTGTTTTATGAAAAGTGGGTCAGAAATGTCAAGCGAACGCGGATCAACACAAAACTATTAGGTTTGGAAGATATTTTTTTTTTTAAGCCATGACTTCGGCTATTCAGTCATTCAGCGTAGTGCGGCCCAGTATAAAAGAAGTAGAGTGCGCTGGCGATTGATGTTGCTCGTTTAGTTGGATATCCAGGAGGCACGTGAGAACAATCTCGGACGCGAACAACTTCTGCCCCCTTAGGTTTAAAAGATGCTCTGATGTAATGTCTAAACAAAACCTAATTCTGGTAGTGACATCATAGTAGTGTATTATTCACGATTCCTTCAGGCCACGAGTTTAGTCCATTGCCTTCCAGTCCTATTGAAGTGATGAACTTGTCGAGTTTCCCAGTTTTAAAAGGGCGATCACTATAATAGATCACCCTTAGATCACTATAATATTGCTGCATGATAACACTGCATTCTCACATCTGACTGTCTAAAGTTAAGTGCACTCGGCCATGAAGTTCTGCATCATTCCCCATATTTCTTCCCAATGTACTTTCTTTTAATGGAAGCAATGTGTGAAACAATCATACGCCTTTCTCTTGGCCAGGAAAATTACAATTTTTCTTGAACGTAGATTTTCACTAAACGTTTAGTTGCCCAAAATGGCGGTAAACGTGAAGATGTTGATTTTTAGGACCATCTAGATTTTCAGGTGCGCTATGTGATTACAAACTAGAGCACGAGGCAGTGCTTACCAACAGGTGGCTAGCAGAAATTCAACTTTTGAAATGAGCTTTGATTTTGCGTTAGGTAATCATCATCATCATCATGAAGATAGTGACGACAGTAGGTGTGATTTGTGAAAAGGGCTATTCAGTCATTCAGCGTCGGGCGGCCCAGTATAAAAGCAATAGAGTGCGCTGGCGATTGATGTTCGTTTAGTTGGATATCCAGGAGGCACGTGAGAACAATCTAGGACGCAAACAACTTCACCCAGGAGCTGACGCGAACAACAGCATCCTGGAGCTGTCTATCACTGTGAGATAGAGTCAAGGCGCGCTGACTTTTGCAGGCGGGTTCCGCCGCCAGAAGGAACGATGGTCTTTGCCTTGATCATTGTTGTGGCTGATCCTTGTGCGAAGGATTGTTTTAGTTATATCTAACAGCTCACCGTCTGTCTTTCTAGTTGATGTCAGTTTGTTATTATTGTTCCTAATGTTGTGACTACTTCAGCAACACAGCAGCACACCGAACAGTTAGATGACGGAGCGCCCTGTTAGCCAAGTCACGTACCAGTCGATTTCATGCTGCCCACCGGCTGACCGACCCCTTTGTACTTCACACGCGCACACAGCATCCATCCTCTCATAAAATACTTCTCCAGTCTCTCTCTCCCTTTCTTTCAAATTGCTGCTCTTTTCTTCACTCTGCCGGTTTCTTTCATTCATTTCTTTTTTCTGGTCCATTTTCTCTTTCACTTCTAGTGACGAATGTATCGTATTTCCCAAATTGAGTTTTCACCGGAAATACGTAATTTTGTATTGATCTCACAGTTCGTGAGTGTGCGTGTTTGTTTGCTTATAGTATATGCTTGTTTAGTGGTTACAATTGTTTATTAGAGCTGGTAAATCCTTTAGAGTAGTTCTCTTATTAAATAGACATTGCGTTAGGTTACTGAAAATTGTTGTACTCTATAGTATACTTAATTGTACATTTATATATTTAGTTACTTATATTTATATTGCGTATTTATTTATCTATTTATATTTATATTTTTAATTCTTATATTTTTGTCTACAATATGGTTGATCAGTAAGTCGACTGGCATAATAACCAACAGGTTCATCCCCCCCACCACCACCACCACCAAAAAAACATTAAAATGTACCAAGTTTATATCGCTTCCTGAAGATGCCTGATAACTGAAGCACCACTAACAATGACATCTGAAGCAAATTCTCTGACCATCTCATAAAATCTGTTTCAACTAAAACTTTCAGCTAGCCTTCGTTTCCTTTGACTTCAGCTAGACTAGGTTCGTATCATGGAACAAGATTTAGTGAACTAATGAACGATAATATCGTCAGCACTTCCTAGCCCAAATACTGTGTTAATATCAGAGATATTTTCCGTGATAGCGTGCTTCTTTTTGTGGTCATCGACCGGTTTCAGGCGTTCGCCCATCTTCAGGATGCGTTTGTCAAACAGTGTGATAAAATAGATTTGTACAGAGCAAATTTAGTTTATACACTTAGTATTTGCTCTGTGCAAATCTATGTTATAATTCCGCCGCTTTTGGCGGCGGAACCCGTCTGCAACAAGTCAGCGTGCCTCGACTGTATCTCACAGTGATAGACAGCTCCAGGATGCTGGTGTAAATCGCCGTTTCCTTTCTTAGATTACACTCAGTAATCTAATCTCTGTACAAACGCTGCCCGAAACCGGTCGATGACCACAAAAAGAAGCAGGCCATCACGGAAAATATCTCTGATGCTTTCCAGCTATGCGGAACCAACCACAACTACTGTGTTAATGTTATGATCAGCCGCAGCGGGATGTTTAACAATTAAGACAAATTACATGAAAATCAAATGTCCCATCTTGGAATTATTTTTCAAACTGACTTGTCAAATATAAAGTATACATAGTGGATTGGAAGTTGTTTAATTATATATAATAATTATAAATCTTGGATAAACAATCAACCGTGGTTTAATTTTAAAATAATACAAAGGTAGAATATTAATATGGATACTTCATATGTTACAAGCACAACCTATCATTTGATAATCTTCTGGCATGAACATCGACACAATGAATTCACAATGGGAAAATCTGAATCCGCTGTAAATAAGATGAATACTATGACGGACAGATGAAAACTTAAGAAGGGAACACGTGCAAATTTAATAACCTGGCCGGATGTGACTGAATGTTACTCATCAATCAGCATAAGTACTGTGCAGACTGGCAGTGTAACCAACTGAAGTTTATCAATTTACCTCCTAACTTTCCCTCACTATGCAGGCCAGTACTGCCAACTGCCAGTATCCTCTTATATACTATTCCTAACTTTCCCTCACTATGCAGGCCAGTACTGCCAGTATCCTCTTATATACTATTCCTAACTTTCCCTCACTATGCAGGCCAGTCCTGCCAGTATCCTCTTATATATTATTCCTAACTTTCCCTCACTATGCAGGCCAGTACTGCCAGTATCCTCTTATATACTATTCCTAACTTTCCCTCACTATGCAGGCCAGTACTGCCAACTGCCAGTATCCTCTTATATACTATTATACAAAATGTCAACAAATAGTTTGCCAATTAATTTAATAATTTTTATTATCGAATTATTTCATCTAAGTTATTATGTACCATATAAACAATTAATTGTACAAGAAAGCAATCTATTGACCACAGGTGAACAAACATGCTCTTAGTGAATGCTGTGGTTCCACTAAACAGAAAATTGTAGTGAAACAGGGCGACCAGCTAGATTAGCTGATACGCAGGACATCTGAGTACAGTAGCAGTTGCGAAATATGAGTGCAGTGGGCATGTCTGGCACCTCTCCAGCCAGCTGTCAACACACCAAACTACAATTCTATTTACGTATCACATCCGCCCTCCACCAATAAATGTACGCACAAATATTTATGAGAATGTGTAATGTGATTTGTAGTAAAATGCCCGCTTCTAAATGAAAAACCCAATCTGATGATACATTACACTACTTCTGTTCCTGGAGGGCTCATAGTGCTCACTGACAAACTTCCTTAATAATCATAAATTGTTAATCATTTCGAGCCAAACTTGCGAAATTTAGTTTTTTACCAGAGGTAACATGTATTATCTCTGAATATGTTTTTTAGCAAGATATAATTTGCTTGTGTTCCCGATCATAAACTTGCGCTCTTCTGGACTGTCCACCAAATCTACTTCCAGCTTTTCCAATTGATAAAACGAAAATGTTTCCATCACTATCCGATAAGACGGATTTACTGTTGGCAGTCTCCGGGCATGACATAAAGCACTAATACACTTTATCTAACGGCAGAAATTTATAACCTCTTCCATTAATCTGAAGTGAAGAAAACTAAAGCGATAAATAAAAATTATACCGATAAAACAATCATTTCCGCACGATATATTTCTAGACGAAAGTAGAGTTATACGACCATCATGTAAACAAAATAATCTCTTATCATCGCACGGACGGCAGGAGATGCCTTTTACGCAGAACCAACTAGTCTTATCATCCAACAGCTCATTTCTGTTTCCCCAACTCATCCTCGTCTTCGGGACGCTACGCGCACCCCTTCCTCCCACAAAATTCTAGATCTCTTTTTCTCTCTCCTTCCGACTCTTAGAATTAATTTATTAACGACCATTTTTGTTCTTTTGAAAAATTTCCCATTAGAAAGAAGGCCCTTTATTGTGTGAATGGAGTGACTTCCTGCTGGGCCGATCTCTCTTATTTCATCATCTAAGGTTACACACACACATATCTATATACATATAAATGTAACGAACCAAACTAGGGGAAGCGAATGTGCAACAATTAAAAAAAAATGAAAAGGATGAAATAATGCAAAAAGAAAACTGTGTGGGTGTAGACCGAGAGAGACGAGAGTAAGCACAGAAAACAGAGAAGAGAAAGAGAGAGATGGAACAAGCATAAAACTGTGACGGGCATCTTCAGGGCTAAAGTTGGTTAAGTAGAATAAGGGGAGCAACTATGATAAGGGGAGTATAGAAGCATAACAACTGTGTCTGTTAGAGTGGCACATACATACAGCGTTTGTATACTGTGAGAATGAGACACCGGAGGGGCTGGGAGGGACTAGCAGGATGGACAGACGCGCCGCACGGTGAACTGGCTCGTGTGTAGAGCGGCCGGACTGACAAGAGAACGAGGACTAGCATCAATATAGAGACTGGCGGGGGCGGCGGCAACTGAATCAATAACTACTTCACCAGCACAGCCCCCCCCCCAGTGTGCAGTGCAGCTCCCCGCGACCTACACACACACACACACACACACACACACACACAAAGCACGTACTAGCGCCGCTACACACAATCCATTTATCTGTTCTATATCTCCACCCCGGTGGATGCCCGGCCTGATTCACAGCAGTCCGGCCTCCTCTCACTCCATGTACTGCTGCTGCTGCTAGAGGAGATGCCCCCTATTCTTATTAAGCCGACACCTACCTTCCAAAGACGACCTCTCTCTGATCTCCTCAGGTCAGCCTCCACTTATTACTGTTTTCTGTTTTGTTTGTGTCTTTATTGAGGACAGAGTTTGTCAGTTCCCAACTAACTTAAATAATTCCATCTGTACCCCTCCATCTAACAAAAACACACACACACAAACCATTTCAAAAATAACTTTTTCTGCAATCATTGAATAATGTGACGATTATTACTCTAAATTAGTGAGAAAAGTACAACTTTCAAATAATAAGTGAGTTACACACTACTTTCTCTCACTAGTGTGCCAAAGTAATATTATTCAACTCTAACTGGCTCAACATCTTGCAGCAATACGCAAAAACAAGATCAAAACAAAACCTAGATACAGCGGATATGAAGTTATACGAAACGGAACAGGATATAGAGAGAGGAAGTATTTGACTTGAATTAAAATACATTCTCAGTATTTGAACCTTTTCAAATTTTTTTATATTTATATAAATTGAGAACCAATTTAATATAACTGAACTCTATAGAAAAGTTCTTTACTCCAACTCTCGTCAGTTATAGGTACATCCGGTGAAAACTTGACACGACTGAATTATTTCCTCATAGGTGAGTGTGAGAAATTAAAACCAAACAAAACAAAAAATGAGTTGTGAAACACACACCAGACTTTTCTCTTACCGCAGTCCCACACAGTTGTGGCTAACAAATTTTCTTGAAACTTGATATTTACTAAATTTGTATTCGTTTTCAATTTTATATCAATGGGACAATCTGAACTTAATAAAAGGACTTTTTTGGGGGGAAACCAAACACTCTCCCCCCCCCAAACATCTTTAAAGGAATCCCTTGGAAAAAAGTTTCTAACAAAAGTGACAGACCTCTATTAGTAAATCTCTAATCAGTAAATACGCACTTCCGGCTTACTCATTTCTCGAAACTCGGAATTTTGGCAATTTATTTTTACTAATTAATATTGCAAGGTGGTAGGTTCGATCGTTGGATAGCAACAGATCATTCGTTGAAAACTATTTTATTTTTGCAAACAACTCAAATCATTAATTCCGGTAAAAACTCAATTATGAAAATTTGACAAGATCGTAGAAGAAATTAAAATAACTGTTACATAACCATCACAGCCTCATGTATTTATATTCAAGGCAATTTTCAACGGGTCCAGCAAGTGACCAATTCTCTGCGAGATATTATACACAGGTAAAGGAATAGAGGTACTGGTCTGACCTATTTCAGAAAATACTAATATCAATTTTCAAATAAAAGTGTTAGTTTTAATACATTTATAATCATTTGACAAAATTTAGAGAAAAGTATAAGAGCCGCCATTTTCGACAAATCAGTGAAAAACTGAAAAGAAAAATAAAAGTCAAGTCTCACTTCCGGTTTTCAAGCTTCTGAAGGAACCCTCAAGTCGGCTGATCTTTGGAGATTATTCCTTTGAAGTTTAGCTTTCTGCGACTTTTCGTATTTCAAACAAATTAAAAACTTCCAGCATTATATCGTTCTAGAATTACCGATAATCCCACCATTGATTTGCAAGACTAATATATTTGAATATGGAGGAGCCTTGTGCAGGAAAGGGCCAGGGTAGGGGTAACACATAAACAACAAATACTATTTAGCGGGGAGCCGTATAGATGGCCGTGAAGTTGTTCAATGACCTTTCACTGAGAGCAGGCCAGCTGGTAACTTGAGAACAGGCAGCATGTAGACAAAGAAAGGAAATGGGCGAGGAAGTGCTTCAGCAGATCGGCCGGCTAGCGCAGGTGGCCTCTTCTGCAGCATATCTTTACAGGGCAACAACCCTGTGGAACAGCTGGGGGCCACCGGTGGGCTGTGCACCAAGCGATAGCACCAGGGCGGTAGGCTAAGAAGGGGATCATTAATTAAGTAATGATTTCTCGCATAAATTATAATTGACTGTGGAGTTATTGGTGCAGCTTATGGGAGGGCTGGCAATTACTAAATGAGAAAATTAAATTGACAACCAAAATATAATGGTAAAAGGCCAAATTATTGAAGATTAAAACAAAAGGTACAAGTCGGACCGAGACTTTACACTATTACTCGAGTGACGGTATGAGTGTCGCTGTTTCTGGTCCAGTTTATTAAGCAAGCAGCCCCCAATAGAAAACAAATCGCATGTGACAGGCTATTCTCTTTGAATACAAAATTCTTTCAATTCGAAGTAGCAAATTTTCTTCAAACTTGCAATTTCAAGTGAATAATATAAGAAAGCACAGCTTAAAGTGCAAAGTACTGGCCGGGGATTGGGGATTCTCCAAATTCTTCTCGAACATAACAGAGGAGCGCACTGTGAAACCCCATAACGATACTGACAAATAAAACCATACATTCGCACCATATAACCATCTATAGTACATTCACATTTATACCTATATATAGAAACACTTGTATTACTAATTCCACTTTGACATCCCAATATTCTGTAGTTAGATCTGCACTAACATAAATAACATAGGTAAGCAAAGTAGTCCTGGATATCTAACCTAACATCAGCTATACCTATCTAACATCAGCTAAATATAGTAATATGTAAACATTCAATAAATGGCATAAACAAACAGTTATGCGGTTTCTTTCTATTTAGAGAGAGAGAGAGAGAGAGAGAATAACAAACCAACATTAAACATGATTTCTTGAGTTAACAATGACATCAACAATTCTACTGAAGTTCATTAAAAGGAAAAAATTTAGAGACAGAATAAATAATTGTAGAAAACAAGCAAACGGCCCAAATATTTATTTGGGGGTTTTGGAAAACAAATTAAATATCTGAGAGATGGATAGTGGATAGCACAATACCAATAATTAGCAATAATACCAATACAATAATACAGCAACAATATCAATACCAATACAATAATACAGCAATAATACCAATATAGTAAAGTTATCTTTGTAATTAAAGTATCTTTCTAATTAATCACACCAATAACAGAGCAGTAAGAATGAAATGTCAAGTCTGATAGAACAGGGAACCCTCAATTGTGACTTCCAGGTATATTATTTTAGTTATATATTTATTACCTCTTCTTACAGGTCATTCCCTTAAATATAAAAAAATTCCACTATCATCACTATCAATTTAAAAATTTATTTGTACATGCATTAATACAAATTTGCAGCATTTCGTCACGGCTTAACTACAACGAGCTCATTACTTCGCAAAATCACGAAGTAATTTTTTTGTACCCCAAAAATACGACAAACGCATGTCCCCCCCCCCCAATTACTGCGTTTTATATACTTGCCATTTTCCTCGCATATATATTTAGATTTTATATAGTCGACATCTAAATTAAGTTACATTAAGTTAAGCTAAGTTAAAGTAAGAAGTCTAGACTAATCGACGAATCTCGAGATCCTAACCTTGAGCTCAACACCTATCCCACAAGCGCTTTCCCTTCCACCTTGCACGCAGCACGCATTGGGTAAATCAGTGGCAACAATTTATCGATAAAAATAAGAGTGCACAGTTTACAATTCTTATAAACAATATTAAAACGTGGTATACTAACTTTTACCTATCAATTCACTAGCATTTAAGTTTCTTTTATAATTTCATCAAATAATATAATTAATTTTCGATGTTTATATTATCAGTTGACATTTCTATGTCATCTATATATTAAAATTTTGATTTTATCAAATAATATAATTAATTTTCGATGTTTATATTTTCAGTTGACATTTCTATGTCATCTACATATTAAATTTTTGATTTTATCAAACAATATAATTAATTTTCTATGTTTATATTTTCAGTTGACATTTCTATGTCATCTACATATTAAATTTTTGATTTTATCAAATAATATAATTAATTTTCGATGTATATATTTTCAGTTGACATTTCTATGTCATCTACATATTAAAATTTTGATTTTATCAAATAATATAATTCATTTTCGATGTTTATATATCCAATTGACAATTGTATGTCATTTACATATTAATTCTTTGACATTTATAATTCGTTTTTTTATGTTAATTCTTTCAATAACAATTACATATTAATTCCTTGACATTTATAATTCGTTTTTTATGTTAATTCTTTCAATTACAATTACATGTTAATTCCTTGATCTTTATAAATCAGTTACTATGTTTTCAATAACAATTACATATCTGTATAATAAGTCTATTTTATTTCATTCATTATGTTATCTTATTAACTGATATAATTTACTCCCTATGTTAATATTATCAATATAATACGTTTACTTTATAATTACAACTGATATAAGTCATTTTTTTTTTTATGTTATTAATTTCATTAACAATTATGTATTAATTCTTTGACTCTTATAATTCATTTCATATGTATAATTCATTTGCTATAATATTTACATGTAATATTTTATGGACTCGATCAACCGATAATTGTATTTTTAACGAAACAACATAAGTTGTTAACCTTATAATACCTTTAATCCTATATAATTAGTATTACTATCAATTTCTCATGGTTAAACTCATTGTTAAAAATTACACATTGTCAAATTCTCAAAAGTTACAAAATTGCAATCTAAACTCATTGTTAAAAATTACAAAATTGCAATCGTATCAAACCATGAATTTTATAAACTATGTATACAAATTAACACGGTATAAATAATTCAACTAAAATGCACACTAACTAAATTAAAAAAAAAATATATATATATATATATATACGGCACGCTCGTACAACGGCGAACATGCAAATTCAGCATCCGCCCACGCAACAATTTTTTCATGCTGAAAAAATTTTCACCGGGGAGGGGATGATGTAATGACATGGCAAAGTCATTGACATCGGCAAAGTACGCCAAAGAAATAATCAACAAAGGGTGAAAACAGTAACACTGTTGGCCGCCGACAGCCGCGGTCAACCAAACAAACAACAAAGCCTTTTCATCAATTCTCACATCAAAGGCAGGCACCGCGATAAGTATGGCCACTAAATAAGGTCAGAAAACTACGAAGGTCGCACAAGGCCGCACACTGACAGAAGATGTCTTGGTGTGAGTGTGAACAACAGTATATATAAACTCTAAGATATACGACGACAGGATTATTATATCATCTACGACCAAACTATACACGAGCGGCAATTCACAGTTATATTCAACTTATCATTCTCGTAGTAGTGCACTTTAGTTCGTTATTTTAACCATTCTAAATTATCAGCTACTTATCTTCTATTAATTATTAAGTATTTTATTATAGTTATTAGTTACCATTTATCACGTTTAAATTACTGTTAAAATACAGTTTATTTTTATATAAAAAACCGTTTAATAATTCGAGCACTAACTACCCAAAATCTCTCAACTAACTTCCGCCCTCTTCAAGACATCTGCTACTCCAGGAATCACACAACAAACGATTCCATTACATCTAATATCTGATTCCATTACAAAATACTTGGATTCCTATTAGATTCTCTGGAGATGGCTGCACGATAAAGTCTTGAAACACTCACACCACTTTTCTTTCTAATTGCGATAAAAGTGTGTGTGTGTTGTATTCGTAAGTGTTACTAAACAACTAAGAGAAATACTTGGATTCCTATTGATTCTCTGGAGATGGCTGCACGATAAAGTCTTGAAACACTCACACCACTTTTCTTTCTAATTGCGATAAGTGTGTGTGTGTGTTGTATTCGTAAGTGTTACTAAACAACTAAGGGAAATACTTGGATTCCTATTAGATTCTCTGGAAATGGCTGCACGATAAAGTCTTGAAACACTCACACCACTTTTCTTCCTAATTGCGATAAAAGTATGTGTGTGTTGTATTCGTAAGTGTTACTAAACAACTAAGAGAAATACTTGGATTCCTATTAGATTCTCTGGAGATGGCTGCACGATAAAGTCTTGAAACACTCACACCACTTTTCTTTCTAATTGCGATAAGTGTGTGTGTGTTGTATTCGTAAGTGTTACTAAACCACTAAGGGAAATACTTGGATTCCTATTAGATTCTCTGGAGATGGCTGCACGATAAAGTCTTGAAACACTCACACCACTTTTCATTCTAATTGCGATAAGTGTGTGTGTGTTGTATTCGTAAGTGTTACTAAACCACTAAGGGAAATACTTGGATTCCTATTAGACTCTCTGGAGATGGCTGCACGATAAAGTCTTGAAACACTCACACCACTTTCTCTTACAGCTATATATATATAATAAAATACCTTAATTTTCTTTAACTATCATTTTGCAGGACATAATATAGTGGGGGGGGGGGTGATGAGGGATTACTTACCAGGCCAAGCAGATAGGCAAGTGTAACCCAGAAAAGCCTTAGTTCACATACACACCATTCGCTAAAAACTTGTTTCATACTCAGGGGCATCAAGACATGTATTTTCGGTGAAAACTCAAATTCCGAAAATTTGGCTTGAAAACCCAGAAGTAAGAGGAAGTAATAACAAAAATCGGGCTTATTTTCTTCTTCTTTATTTTGGAGATATTTCGGTAACCACTTGAATCCATAAAACATTTTCTTCGTACACAATAGATTGAATATCCCCACCAGAGAGAGAACTGTGGCACACGAGCACAACACTTCAACATGGAGTCCAGTTGCAAGAAATAAGAATTTCTTCACTTTCCGACAACCGAAACCTATTGTTTATCTTTATACATTATTTTGGACATTTTTGTAATTTTCCATCAGTCAGATGGAGAACAAGTGTATTGTTGCAGATTAGGTGGTAGTCTAGATTCAGGGTGGGAGAGGGCTGTGGATTGTCACTTCCCTCCAACAGGTTTTTTTGCTCCTTCTGGGATGGTAGATCAATATAGAGTGCAGAGTATTGTGTGATTGTGTGTTTGAGTGTGCAAGTGTAGGGTCTTTTGTGATGTGCGCGTGAGTATGTTACGCGGAGGAGTGTGATGATACAGTAAAGGAGGGCTATGGGCAGCACAACATTATCACATGTGACACAATGAAGTGGACGGTTTCTATATGTATGTATGTATGTGTGTGTGTGTGTGTGTGTGTTTTTTGCTTCCACAGTTATGACGTCACCCAACCCTTCACCTCAAGAAGAGAATCTTTTGTATAATTTTCCCGTAAGATTAAAATATCTTTCTAATCAACTATAAGATACGGAATATATCTATAAATATTGTTTAATAGTCTTATGAATCGTATCTTCTATGAATTATATATGTATATATCCTGCCACAATATATATATAAACAGCATTCCAAATCATAATTATTAATTATTGTCTATTACCGTCTATATGTGACTGTACACTGTGTTCATTTGTAAATAAAGTCTTTTTTTGCGACTTAGTAAATTTCAATTCTTTAATTCACTACCATCAGAGGCCACGGCTATCGAAATCTGTGGTCACATTTCTACTAAACTAATTCTGCATCTGTCCTGCACAAACATGCACACAATAACTGGTACACCAAGTTTAGTGGTAAACTTGGCCCATCTCACATCTGAACAAATTGTGAGTACTTATTGGCCTAAGTCCCTGCAAACTATCTATACACGTACACACACTCCCCCACACATAACTAAACTTCAGCCAAGTTCTTTTCCTTTCGAAACTATTACTCCCCATTCATGCTCACACAAACACACACACTCCCACAGTAATACTGACAAACTTCCATCAACACCTTTATTTAACTCGTTCTTTATAATAAAAACTTTAACGAGATAAATCCATATTCAATCTTCATTATAAATATATTTTTATTTTCCCGTTAAAGAAAGTTTGTCTGTTCGTGTCAAATTTCAAAAAATTATGTTTATCACGTAATCATATGCTATTTGATATTTGGCGAGAACAGAACAACTATGGTTTTTGTTTTAGCGAAGTCTCTGTTATTGCGCATGCGCATACAGCATAACTCAAGAATGAAAAAATCGCATAGAAAACTCAAACATAATTTTCTATTTAGATACCACGATACGATGCAATATAAAACATTAAGCGCAAGTCAGAGTTTACTCAATAACTTCCCAGTTTCTTTTTTTGTACTTTTTCAAAAACATCTGGAATGATTTACTACTTTAAACTTGGAAATTATACAGATATAAATCTATCACATTTACTAAGGCTTCTTTTTAAAATGCCGTAATAAGTTTTGCTGGAGATCGAACAGGTGGTCTTTTTTAAGCGTATCAGAAAGGTTTAGTTTGCACCCCTCTACTAGTGCCTGTTCAAATCTATTTCTCCAGACTTCTCTAAGAAATCCTATAAGAGTCACCTTTTAGCAACTATCGCCTACTTTGTCTATCTGTTGGTGTTGAAATTTCCTTACCTCTGTATGGCAGTAAATGAATTTAGCGAACTGATTTACTTAGGGAATCGTTCCTATGAATTATTAGCTAGATTCAAAGTTAAGAGATCAAATTCGGAAATTAATTGGAAAAATATATATTAAAAATCAATATGGCGAAGCTGGCAATTTATTCAATATATGAGTTAATAACGGAAAACTCCCACCGCCTACCATGATCTTGTAGGCGGGCGGTAGGGACCAGGTTGACAACCACTGTCCTAGAATGTGGGAAGGTTCTAGAGAGGATGTTTCCTCCTCCAAGTGCTATCTGGATGTTAGCACCGGGTCCTACTAACTGAGTTCCCTGCAGGGCCCACTGAACCTGTACAATGGTATAGTGCTCTCACCTTAAAGCACCAACAAGTATAATTCGCGCCATATATCTCTTTGTTATGTATCATTAATGCTAACTAAATACAGTATGAGATAGTAGTCCGATTTGTTTTGTTATGTGTGCGCGAATGAATCCAGAACGTGAAAATTGGCTATTACAGCAATTTACAATTAAAGTTCACTAAAAACTAAATTAATGAACAGACCCGATCTACACAGCCCTAGTCTATCTATCTTGATCCCCCTCCCAAAACTGCCTCTTACTGTCAGTGATTTCATTGCAGACCTAGCGAATGGCACGCATAACTCGATTTCAGAAACTCGTCCAAGGTGAACCCCATCAATATGTGCGTTTGTGTGTGTATTTTATTTATTATGTTTTACATTATTTATCTATTATTTTATAATAATATAGAGCCGACCACAGATATTTATTATAATTATACATAATAAAACTTTTTTATATTTACTTACTTATTATATTTACAAACATCACAACTGATGTAACAACATTATATATTTGTCGATACCTTGGTATGACAAACGCTCAGCCATTATGTAGTTTATATTGTTATTTCCATATCAGATAAAAGTAGTAAGTAGTTGTAGCTAGCACACTCTAGCTGGTAGTTGTAGCTAGCACACTCTAACTGGTAGTTGTAGCTAGCACACTCTAGCTGGTAGTTGTAGCTAGCACACTCTAGCTGGTAGTTGTAGCTAGCACACTCTAGCTAGTAGTTGTAGCTAGCACACTCTAGCTGGTAGTTGTAGCTAGCACACTCTAGCTGGTAGTTGTAGCTAGCACACTCTAGCTAGTAGTTGTAGCTAGCACACTCTAGCTGGTAGTTGTAGCTAGCACACTCTAGCTGGTAGAAATAGATAACTATCATAGAGATGACATTTTTTAATTGATTGAATAAATATCCGGGGAATGACTGGGATATTGTGGAGTTTATGATTGTTGTTCATTTGGAATATAAAAAAACTGAAAAAGTTAGATGTGTAACACCCACAACACTTTCTCTTTCCGCAATTACAAATATAAAAATGACTGATTTTTTGCAAGGTTGGCACACACCCAGCTTGCAGAGACCATGCCAATTAGAAAGGGTGAAATAGTGGCAGAAGAGAAAGTGGTGTGAATCTTTCACACCGCAGTACCACCGCAAGGTTGGCATACACCCAGCTTGCAGAGACCATGCCAATTAGAAAGGGTGAAATAGTGGCAGCAGTAAGAGAAAGTGGTGTGAATCTTTCACACCGCAGTACCACCACCCCACCCTATTCGTCTGTATAGTTGGCCATGACAACAACAACATTTGGCACCAAGTTCACTACTACTATACCACCTTCCAGCAACACCTGCACCACAAAACTTGGGAAATGTTAATAATGTTATTCAATAAATGAACAAACGGAGGTAATTCATTAAACATTTATTATTGACTAGTTAACGTTGGCAACACTGTAAATCAGTTTCAAAAACACAAGCATACTGCCCCAAGTGGTCTTCATTGTAACCAATTAACAAATGATTTTGATATGAGGCAGGTGATTAAAGGTTTGCAAATCTGTACATTATTACATATAACATAATTTTCTGATTTTCGTACATATTACGTTCACATATGTCATCACCTGCTGGCTCACACAGAATTTACCAAGTATTCAGCGCAACTTTCACCTGAAAACTAGAGAAAACTCTATTGTCACTAACACTCATTTAGACATTAAACCGTCATGTTAATAAGAAACGGATTATCACTTTCAGCTTGCAGCAACTTTTCCTCTGTATAACATTAACGATTGTATTTCCTCTGTATAACATTAACGATTGTATTTCCTCTGTATAACATTAACGATTGATTCGTATTCACAACCTCACAATTTGTATTTCCTCTGTATAACATTAACGGTTGTTTCGTGTTCACGGGACCTCACAATTTGTATTTCCTCTGTATAACATTGACGGCTGTTTCGTGTTCACGGGACCTCACAATTTGTATACCCAATGAAAACTAATTTCGAAAATTGAACACCATCGCCATACTTCCTCTTACAGCGCAGTCAGATAATGTATGCCAACAATATGGCTGACTCAGTGAAGGGTATTTTGGCCGTGACGAACTGCGATCTAGTTGGCGTGAATGATTGAGCCGACAGTAGTCGTCAATCGATGAAAATAGTTACCTGAGACAAGGGGCAGAAAGAAAGAAAAAATAAAATCTAGAAATAAAATGAGGAAGAAGAGGCCTCTAAAAATATAATTTCATGTTTCTAGGGATAGACGAGATGGCAGGCACGCGAACTGTCAGAGAGAGGCAGCATGTTGCGACTGTATCGCCTCCAGGCTAATCACTCTCTCTGA
Source organism: Triatoma infestans (assembly GCA_011037195.1). Taxonomy (NCBI): domain Eukaryota; kingdom Metazoa; phylum Arthropoda; class Insecta; order Hemiptera; family Reduviidae; genus Triatoma; species Triatoma infestans. The sequence goes on along the minus strand of JAAEAF010013766.1, from coordinate 49,484 downwards.
TAATAAAAAGAAACTACACTAGTCTGTATGGTGGTAGTTGTGGTCGGGGGCGTCCGGTCTGGCTACAACGACTTGTAGGAGATAACTTGTGTGAATAAAGTTGATGGACAGAGGTCAGGACAGAGCAGGAGCTCCTCAGCCTGCGCCTCTGCACACGGCTCTCCACTAAAACACACACACAGAACACTTCATCTCTAAATCAGACAAATAGTATTAAAAACTGAAAGAGACCTTTACCAGACCACCATATGCTATCTGCATACATACCTCTATCAGGCGGTTGAGCAAGAGGTTTGGGCGCCGCAGGACCGCCACTGGTCACAGGAGTCCTCTTTGGCTGGCAACACTTCCTCGGAGTCTTGCCTACCTTCTTACCGCGACTCTGTAATACAACAATAATAAAGACTAAAATTAATTATCTTACTTTATTGATTGATTACTAATTGCAAGGTACAATTAAGTCAGTTAATAATGGTCATCGTGTTGAGTAGTATGGTTACAAATTACCATGTAAGAACAACGAAAAGGAAATGTATTCTGCTTTAAATTTGTAATATATAGAAATCTGTAAATTGGCAGCCAAAAGCATGCATAATATGCTTGGAACTCCAATGTGACGCAGATTCGTGAGAGCGGCGAAGATCGCATCAACGTTATGCGATAGAAACACTTTAGCCAGTTCATATATTGCAAATAATAATCTGACTTATTATTTCTTCATTTATTCACAAGACTAACTGTATCAAACATTGAGTACTTCAGAAAAAACTATGTATGTTTATTGGTAATACAAATAATAAAAGTAATTGTTCCGCAGAGCTGGAAAGCATCAGAGATATTTTCCGTGTTAGCCTGCTTCTTTTTGTTTCCTACTTTCTTCCGGTTTCGAGCTTTCACGGAAAATATCTCTGATAATAAATTAATCTAAAATTATTGTGAAAATAACGTAAAAATAACAAACAAAAAAAAGAAATTAGTTACATAAATTTGGGGGAAAAAATGAATTTGTTGAAATGTTTCTAAATGTTAAGTTCCGTTATCCTAAGCAAGTTATGGAACTTCAACTGTATTCATTGGCTAGGCAATTAGCAACGTACTCATTGGCTAAGCAATCAACAATGTACTGATTGGCTAAGCAATCAACAATGTACCGATTGGCTAATCAATCAACAATGTACCGATTGGCTAAGCAATCAACAATGTACCGATTTCTAAGCAATTAACTACGTCCTCAGAACCAAACGATATAGTTAATTCACCATAAAACTGAGCCTAACGTCTCCGCTCTCTCAGAATTAACCAAAAATAATTTTTTTTTTTGGAAAAGATTAGAAATAGTAAAATAAAAATACCAGAAAGTTTTTAGAATCCTTGACGAGAGAAACCGAAGAATCTATTTTGGAAATTCACACTTGCGGTCGACAACTCTTTTAAACTAGGCAGTTCTTTTTTAAAATATATTCTTCTGTTCTGTACTGTTCGCAGAACAAAGAGGTATTTTGAAAAAGTATTTCAGAGGGAAACTTGAAGTCATCGCAATGCAGAACCTTGAAAATATCTATTTTCCCGGAAAAATGTAGACGCCATGTGTGAGTGCAGTTAGAAGGCGTAGTTTAATGAAAATCGTTGGACCTGTTTATGAAAAAACTAGAAAACTGAAACAATTTTCAGTAAAATTGCATTTCGGTGGACGAATCTTCGTGACCAATTCGCGATCGTACCTGACGGAACAGAGTCAAGTTTCTTCTTTTTGACACATTTGTTCACAAACATTGTTCGTTCGCAAAAGACAACTTGTGTTGTGTTCAGGGTTCCTCAAAACATAAATACTATATTTCTAGTGACAATTCAATTACGAAAATCGGATACGATCGCAGTAAGAGAAAGGAAGTAAATCTGGATTCTCTTGTTAAATTGGTCTGAGAGAGGGAAGTAATATTCTGTCAGGGTGAATATCCTGTAGTAATTTGTAATTGTAGCTCGACAGGGGGGGGGGAATGTGGCAATCAGTCGGGCACCCCCACACATTAGTCTCTCTGACTGGTGATCTGTGCTTTCTTCTTATACTTCTTCCCAGATCGCACACAAGTCACGAAACAATCATTCTGTCTGAAAGATTTTTTTATTTTATTTAAGGCGCGTCAACATCTGCGGTGATGGGAGTCCATAGCCTTCTCAATGCGTTGACGGCCAATGTTTGTTCGTGTTTTCTCGTTACAGACAACACTGTCCATCACCGGACAGTGAGGCTTCTAGGAAGAGAAAATCTAAGGGCAGCATTGCTGAACTCGAACCCAGGACCTCCGCGTTACTAGTCCAGCACGCTACCATTGAGCTAATCCCTTCCCGTAAAGAATTATTGCAAACTCTTATGCAATAGTTGTAAAAACAATCTGCTACGAATCATTCACATAAACTCTTACGGAAATTCCCATTGTGGTTGACCAATTCCGTTAAAAGTTGGAATGTTGACTAGATATTTAGTTCACCAGGTCACATTCCCCCACAAACTTCCAGAAAATCATTTTTTTTTGAAAAATATTTCAAATAACAATGATAGGTTTGTGTATTAATAACGCAAAGTCCAAGAAAAATATGTGAGCTGTTTACGACAGAACTGCGAAATAACAATGTTTCGTTCTCTAACAATATTGGTGTTAATTTAATTACTGTGAATGCTGTAGAAGAGAACAGAGCCTAAGGCCATGCTTCCCCTACCCGGAACCTTTATGTATACTAAACCTGTAAAATGTCTGAAATAAAATTGGAAGACCTATATGTTGTGTGTGGAATTCGTGCGCCAACTTGGAACCATAACAAATACCCGTAAAACTGTATGTTTAGTATAGTTGCACTTCGCTAGATTTTGACGGAAACCTTCGTGTCAGACCCGACAGTGCAGAACCGTAGGACAAGTATTTCCGGTGAAAACTCAATTCAGTAAATTTGCCACCATCCTAATATTTGCTCTTATAGTGGTAAGAGAAAGTTTTTTTTCAAAGCCTAGTGTCTTTGACTTTCCGCCATTAGACGTCTCGCAGCCCAATATATCTTTGCTTGCCTCACACATTTGTTGTCAGCGACACAGACATGACTTATATGATCTAGTCTAATGCATGAATCCAAAGGGAGCCAGTCATTTCGTCAGTATCGCATACGGTACAAATAGGGCTGGTAGTAGTTGTTTGGAGGTAATCATGCCCAGTGAAAATTCTAAAACATGAAATTGCCACGCTGCGCGGTAAATTGCCTGGAATATGACTAGAAGTTTCTTCCAGGGTTGCCCACCTTTTTCCATCAGCCAAATTTATGGTTTATTCCTCGGATGTAACTGTTGATCCTCGAATAACAGAAACTAAAAATAAATATTAAAAAACCAAACAAATTAGTTAATAGAAGTGAAGAAGAAATGTGCTAATAAATGGGCCATAGTTGTTAAACTAGGGCATACACATGCCCTGCCTGTGTTTGGTGTGTGTGTGTGTGTATGTTTGGCTAGAAAGAAGTCGATGACCTGCCACTAGTGTGTGCAGAGCGGTGGGTGGTGGTGGCCCGTTATAATAGTGCCACTGCCAGCCCCCGTCCACCCTAGTCTTCTTATTGATTTCATTGAATACATGAAATTTAGTGAAGGTGACGCAATCTATTTCAGATATTCAATATATTCCTCCCTGTTGGCTCGCGCACCTCCTCTCCCCTTCGCCAAGCCAGTAGCTATTTAATATTTAAATAATTTATTACTTTATAAATATTTCATGACAAACAATAAAACAAGCAGCAATAAGCCTGATAACAGACACAGCATACAAGCTACTATTCAGACTGTCACACTCTCTCAGCGCTTGTCTATATTGAACACCATCCATCGTCAAGTGGAAAGCCATCTTTCTATCAAACAACTAAACAATCCATTCACTTTAATTTGCCAAACTACTGGAGAAATAGTCTTCTGGACTTATCTATCGTCGACGTTGGTCTCGTAAAACTATTTCGAGATATGGACTTGTCGTCATAAAAATAAAAAGAAAAGGGAAAACGTGCGGTGTGAATCACTGAATTTTTGTTAAAAGTTGGAAAATTCCTATTCAATGTTTGGTTGGCTTTACTTGGCTGAGAACTGAGAAGAGAGCGTTTTGAAAACTAAGCACTTTGAAAATATCTGAAAACAAATTTCGCAAGGGATTCCTGAAATCAGTTTTTCTAGAACAAGGTCCAAACCAAAGTGCCTCCGCTCGCACCAAGCACTTTTAACTCTTCGATTGAATTCAGAAGAAACTGAGAAACCTAATCCGTAAAGATGCACACTTCCAAAAAAAGTGGAGTTCTACCATTGCTTTTGTTTCCTAATATTAAATGTGTCAGAATAATTACAGTTTATTGAAGGGGCACTTTGGAGGAAAGCTTTATGCTGCAGAACCTCCAAAGAACAATTATTTGTGTAATAGTTAAGCTGAAAATCAAGAAAAACGGGGGGGGACTCTCAGTACCGCAGCACTTCTGGGTGAGGATTTTGACCAATATAAGAGTGTATAAACTGAATTTGCCCTGTGCAAGTCTGTGTTATCACACTGTCTGACAAACGCCCGAAACCGGTCGATGACCACAAAATGAAGCAGGCTGTCTCTGATGCTGTGTTTATAATCAGTAGAACCTCAAAACTTGTATTTCCGGTAAAAACTCAATTTCCAAAACTTAAAACGATCGCAATACTAAGAGAGAGAGAAAGAAAGGTTTTTAATGTATGGTCTGGGTTTCGTATGTATGTATTTTTTCCCCCTTTAAAGTAACCCTAAAAGGGAAGCGTTTATTACAGCATGCTGCATACATAAAGTGTAATACATGCGTCAATAACTAATTAAATACATGTGGATTCTCACAATTCAATAAACAAATACATAACAAAATAATGGCATACATAATAATGACAGTGAAAATTAGCTCTTTAATCACTTCAGTTTGAAATTCGTTCACTTTAAGTTAATTTATTATTCACCTTTGTATTTCTAGAAAGTTGTAGTTCACTTTAGTATATGTAATCAATATACATGAAAATAATAAAATTCACAATTTTATAGTTCTGAAAAGTCAATTCCGGAAGACATCCAAATACTCAGAAAAAATTCACAATTTTATAGTTCTGAAAAGTCAATTCCGGAAACAAAATTCAGGAAGACATCCAAATACTCAGAAAGAAACCTTCCCAGTGCAACAGGCCAGCTCCCACCCTGCAGCACAACATATCGTATCAACTTCGCTCTAGGAGCTTCTAATTTAGTGCATTCATAAACGAGATGTTGGACTGTCTGGCTGCCTCCCTGAATGCAATCGCAGTCAGGACTATCGATGATGTGGAATCGATACAAGTAGGATCTCATACAGCCATGTCCGCTCAAGATTTGAGTTAATTTATGCGTTACCGGTAGTTTGCCAATCTTTTCTCTCCCTGTTTGCCACTGTCGGAAAGAATTCCTTATCAGCGATCCGCTTTGTGTCGTATGACAGTTGCTTTGTCACGAGAGAAAGTGGTTTGTTTGTGTACGAAGGCGTTTGAAAGCTCGTTGATCCGTCTTTTGCTAGTCAGTCAACCAATTCGTTACCAACAATGCCTGAATTTCCCTTCACCCCCCAATTTCCCTGCCATGAATTAAACGGTCCAGTAAGTCTCTTATTTGTTCAATGAGTGGTTGATGGTTTCTTGGGTTGTTCAGTGAGTCAGTAGTCACCTTGCTGTCAGTATAAATCACTGCAGTTTTTGGTTCTTGCGTAGTCAAGATGGTCAACATAAGATCGCTTCTGCTTGATTGTTAGAGCAGTCAGGTGCAAGTTAATAATTTTGAGAAGCTTTTAAAATCAAAATATCTTTTTGGAATATAACCCAGGCACTTCCAACGCTGCCATCTCACTTACTTCCGTCTGTATATATAGAGTAGGTGGAGTCTAAGTTGTCTGAAAAGGTTTGATCACTGAGCAACACATTTCTAGCAGGATGGATCCAACTTATTTTACTAATTGGTAAATCGACGTTTAGAAGTGTTGGAAAGTATTTGGCCCGGAATATATCTGATGATAGCTTCATCGTCAGCTCTATGGGGATAATATCACCAATTACGCAGGCCGCCTCATAGGATATGGTCCTATATCCCCTGATTATTCTGATAAGCACTAGCCTGTGCACGGATCTTAATTTCTTCCTGTACTTTGTCAAGTTTAATGCCTCTTGCCACACTACGCTACCATAAGTTAGTACTGGAACTATAGCGCCTGAATAGATGATTTTCAAGGCTTCATGCTGAAATCCCCAATGAACTCGAGCAATCTTGCTCAGATCATTTGTTAATTGGATAGCCCTTTCTCATATCTTTTCTATCTGACAAGACCAACTGTATTCACTATCAAAGTAAATGCCAAGAAATTTCAGCTGTGGGGTGCATTTAATTAAGCTATTATTGAGCGATTATTGAGATTATTGAGATTGAACCTTCGGTTCTGTCCGATTCCTTTTCCTCGTTATCTGCAAACATGAACTTTTAGAAGAGTTGAAACTGATTTTGGAACGCTTCGGCCATTCTGATACTGGCATTAGGGCGAGATCTTCTTTCTGTTCTATAATTTGAACATTTTTCCCCGCAACCATGATAAGCAAGTCATCTGCATACGCGATTGGTTCAACGTTTCTTGGGTATGCAAGTTTTAGAATTTGATTGTACATAATTATCCAATACCCTGGACCGCAACTAGATCCCTGTGGACATCCTCTAGTGTTGCTATGCACCAGAGTTAAACTTCCATTTTTTATTTTAGAAGAGCGATTTCTAAAGTAGTCCTGTGTCAATATGTATAAATTTTGTGGGCAATTGTAATTTCGTAATTGATATAGAATTTTTGGCCACCATGCAGAGTCAAAGGCTCCCTTGACATCGAGTGAAATTATCAGAAGTACCTCATTTTACTTCCAAAAATGCCTATTTATTCCTTTATATGTGAGAGGCAATGCGTAGTACCTGTCTGGGCCCTGAAACCAAACTGATTGTTACTAAGTAGACTCTTAAATTCAAAATAGAGAATTAGAATTCTGCTAATGAGTCGCTTTTCGAGTAGTTTGCTAGCAACAGGAAGCAGAGAAATAGGTCGATATTTTGCTGGGTTAGTTTGATTTTCCTTCCCTGGTTTTACAATTGAAATGACTATATGTTGTGAAAGACAAAGGAAATAATTCTAGAACTAGCAGAAGTATTTCGCTAGTCAGGCCATCTTCTCCAGGACACTTTTTCGAAGCTATGGATTTCAAAGTATTCACGATTTCTAGCGTAGTAAATGGTGCATCGTTATCTGTATTATAGTTTGCAGTCCCAAACTTCTCTTTAATGAGTCTTCTTCGTTATCTTCTTGTGAATTGTCGTTCGGATCGAACTTGTCCAATAGAAGCTGAAGCGTCTCCAACATGGTGGGCGTTTGAGTGCCATCTTGTTTAAGAAGTGTCTGAAGAACTGCTTTAGGTTTCAGTTTTCCAGCTGCGAATTTTAAAGAGAGTTCCATGGATTGCTTGAGTTGGTACTATTGCAAAATTGAACCCAAGATCATTTTTTTGCTTCTCTCAGCTTACTAGTATATATCTTTTTTACTTCAAAATATTCCGATTTCCTGGTGTTTCTTAGTTCTTGGTTATTGTAAGTCCTTTTATACAAGCATTTAAGTCTATTGCAGGATTTCCTTAAATTTGTTAGCTCATCATTCCACCAGTGAACCGATCTTGTTTTACTTTTAAACTTCTTAAAGCCTAATGTGTTCTCACAAGATAACATTATTAGTTTGGTGAGCTCTATCGTAAAAATGTTGAGGTCTGAGTTTTTGATAAATTTTGAAAGAAAAATATCTGCTTTTGCAGGGACATAATCAGTGGGAGAGGCATTATTCAGCAGTTTAGTAACATCTGTGAGTAGTTCTTTTACTAAGTTTGCTTTCATGTCGTTGTTTTTTATTTTATATCGAAGACGAGGAACAAATTCACTCGGAGGACAGTTATCAAAACTGATGTTAAATTGAATAGTGTTATGGTCAGAAGAACTCGCTTCTGGAGATATTTGCCAGTTTCTTACATGCTAAAAGGGCCGAGGAATTTGTTATTGTGAGGTCTATATTACTGCCTCCTCTGCTGTTCTGGAAGGTAAATTGATTTGATTTTTCGTTTACGACATGTAGACTTTTTTCTGAAATATAAGCCTCTAATTTTAAACCTCTAGCTTCAGTAATTAAGTCGAACCAACTGCGCGATCTGGCGTTTGTATCAGCAGCTATAATAAGTTTGGAATTTTTTGTCAATCTCAGTATATCTCTAGATTCTTGAAGCTTTCCTTAATGTCGTGTAATTTGTCAAGATACAGACTAGCCAAATAAATCTTTATGCCACACAGATTTGATTCAATTAAAATTGTGTCCTCACTAGAACGTTGTGTAACCAAAATACGGTCTAGAAAATTGTTGTTCACAACAATCGCAGCTCTTTTTTTGTTTTCGCCAAAGGAATAAACTTTAAAGTTTTTTGAAAATCCTGTAATACTATTTTTAAGACAGTACGGTTCTTGGATGAATGAAATATCGATATTGTTCAGCAACATCTGCTGATTAAGGTTTATGAGTTGCACTAATCGATTTCCGAAGATTAATTTGATAGCAGTGCAATCGAATTAAACCATCATTTCTAACCTTTGTTTTGTTCATATCCGTAGTCAATGGAAGTCGAATGCTGAATGAGATACATTAACTTTGTTAATTAAATACCTGTCACTACTTATACAATTTGAAAAAACATGTTTTGATTTTTCAACTGAACACTCTTTCTTATCGGGTTCACCAGTACAAAATGGACAAGTTATCTTACCTTTGCATTCATGTGACAAATGTCCGAATTTATGGCACTGATAGCAACTTTTCAGAGAAATATATTCCTGAACTCTGCAAATTTCCCAACCTAGTTTTAGTTTATTCTTCATCAATTTGTGATAAGCAGAACTACTGACTTCAAGTACACAGTGACACTTATTTAACTTTTTGTTATTTATCATGAACTTGGGACGGATGTCTTCATCCTCAATTAGCAGCTCTGGATTCTGATTTTGAATTGTGGATAGTATATTATCTATGTGAATTTCATCAGGTAAGTTAAGAACGATAATTCTTGGTTTAAACTTTATACAAGGCGTAGCATTAAATTCATCTTTCGAGTCCGTATTTATTTTATTATACAGAATTTATCCAGCGATGGTATGCTGTCTAATTCCACAATAACCTTACCATTTTTTAGAGATTTAAAACCAGTAACTCCTATCTGCAGTTCACTTGGTTTTACAATTGACTTTAAATTATCTTTGGTTCTATTCGGTGTTGCAACACATTTTGGTGATACCAAACATTTGTGACGAATTGGAGGAAATTTATCTGGAGGTTTACTTATAATATTGGAGTATGATGGCTTCCGAGATGTTTCACTTAACCTCAACTGCTCCAACAGTTCACTTTTTTCTTTGAATCCTGCCTTCAACTCTTCAAATAAAGATGTCAATACTGAGACTGAGTCAATAATATCTTGCCTAAGGTCACTTCGCAAATTTCCACTTTGAATAGTAACACTTTTTAAGTTTATAATCGCACAGAGAAAAACATCACTTTCACTTGTCGCCATCTTTTTTCTTTTTTGATTCTATCAAATTCAATACTATTTACAAATTCACCAAACACTGCACAATTCATCTTTAACTAGCGCTTTCTTGGGCGGTGGCCATTGTACATTTAGTGTTAATACTTTCCGTAAGAACAGAGCCCGTTCTCTTTCGAACATTTCACATTCAAATAGCACATGATGCCAAGTCTGCCAAGTAGTAGCATTACATCTGCAAACTGGATCTGGCAAAATGTTGAAGCGGTGAAGGTACTCTTTAGTTCTTCCGTGACCTGATAACACCTGTGTTAATTTATAATTAATTATAACTTTAGACTTCTTTCTGTCTTTCACCGTCGGGAGAAACTCTTTTGTTTGACTTCCTTTATCGCTTTGGGACCAGAGTTGCTCCCACGAGACTAAACCCTCTTGTAACGTGAAACTGACAACGTTTTTGGTGTATACGTGAAACACACTTCAATGCTGGATTTCTCTGATGCTTCCTTGGCAAGCATATCCGCTCTTTCACTGCCCAATTCTCCAGTGTGTGCCTTAACCTTATTGAAAAGGATTTGAAATCCTTTACGTTGTAAGTCGAGTAGACATTTTCTTGTCCTTTCTATAAACGGCATATGATTATAACTGTTACAAATAGAGTGAAGAGAAATCTGACTATCTGGTCTCAAAATTACCAATTTGCCTTTTGATCTGTATAATAAATCTGAATTTAAAATGAATTCTAAGGAATGACTGATAGCCATTAATTCTGTTTGATTATTAGAGCAATTTTCCCCAAGTCTGTATTTCCTTGCTGCAACTTCATCACCATTTATATAAATGACGAATGCCGAGCCTACTTTATTGCCTATTCTACTTCCATCTGAGTAAATTATTAGAGCACTCTCAAAGTATTTACTCTGAAATTCTTCTAAAGTTTGTATCTGTGGAACTAATGCAGGATGTGACCATTTACACGTCCTCACTGGCTGCTCAATTATGTATCTATGTTCTTCTTCAAAACCTTTTATTATTTTATATTTATTATACACTTCTTTAACTTTAATTTCAATTGGAGTGACATTAGCTATTATACAGGCTGCCTGATATGATATGGTCCGAAATCCTTTAATTATTCTCAATAAAAAAAATCTTTGTAAACGACGAAGTTTATTTATGTTATATTTCCTGTTTAATCCTTCATACCAAGCAGGTAAAGCATATGTAATTAAAGGTAACAATGCTCCATCACATATCATCTGTAATGCATCGGATCCAATCCCCCAGTAAACCTTAGGTGATCTCGACAGGATGTTCACCAACTGCAAACTTTTATTCGTGATATTATTGATGTGATTGTTTCAAGAAAACCGGTTATCAAGCACTCCAAGATATTTTAATTCATTTACTATCTGTAACGTTTTTTTATTTAAATATAATGAAAGCGATGTGTTAACAAGTTTTCTGGATTTGATGCTGCTGAAAATAATTTTATTATTGGCAGACCAATGTTCAACTATTCGCAGGCAGGCATTTCCAACACATTCAGCTTCTAGTGCAATTTTCCCTTTAACGGCAATCGTAAGGTCATCTGCAAACGCTACTACTAAAGAATTGATGGGGAACTTTTCCTTTAAGACAGAATCAAATTGTATGATCCAGAAACCAGGTCCACAACATACCACAACCATATGATCCAACCAGGTCCACAACCTTTCGTTATTTTTCTTTTAGCTACTAATGTATTAGTACATATTGCAGCCTCTCTGTTGTTAAAGTAATTTGCTTTAAGCTTCGAGGGTATTTAAAGTTTTGCAGCTGTACTAATATTGCTGGCCACCAAGCAGCATCAAATGCCCCGCTTACATCCAACGAAATAAGCAACACGACTTCTTTATTTTTAAGGGACTCTTCTACATAATTTTTAATCTCCATTATTGCATCCGAAGTGTTTTTTTTTGAGGGGTAAAACCAAACTGTTTGGTAATAAGTAAATTATTTCTGTGTAAAAAGTACATTATACGATTTATTAACAGTTTTTCCAAAACCTTGGCCCAGACTGCTAATAAACTAATCGGACTGTATTTGTCTATTCCAGTAGAATTTTCTTTACCCGGCTTAATTATTGAAATTATAACAGATTTTTTCCATAGATTTGGGAATATTCCTTTTAATAAACATTCAATGAATAACGCAACTATTGACAAAGGAAATTTATTGAATGTTTCATTAACTATGGTTTGATTAAACCCATCTTCATCAGGAGTTTTATTTGGATTAAATAGTTCGATAACAGATTTAATCTCATAAAATGTGAATGGAATATCATTCAAAGTACTGACAGTATTTTCAGCTGATTTTCGACTAATAATATTATTGCATTCACTATCAATGTTAGGGTCATCAAATGGGACATATTTATCAAGCGAAAGATCTAACGTTTCTGCCAGGTTAGTAGTAAAGCCTCCTCCAGGTTTCTCTATTGACGTGAATATGCTCTGACTTTTAATTTTCCCTGCTGCAGCTTTATAAATGTAGTTCCATGGCTGAATTTTGTTCGTTGCATTACAGAAACTCTTCCAAGAATCTAATTTAGCTTTATTGATGGTGTTCTTATATTTAGTTTTCAAGCTGTAGTATTGTTTACGTTGTACTCTGAGCGTGTTACATCATTTCTAGTCCGTTGGTACTTCCTTCGCAAATGATTAACCGATCTCCTTAACTCAGTTAGTTCATGACTCCACCAACCAACAGTTTTATGCTTCTTATTCCGTTTAGTAATGGCTACTTTAGGTAATGCTTCATCACAAACAAGCTTAATAATGCCCATGAATTCTTCTAAAAATTTGTTTATATTTTCTGAATGTTTAATAATTTCCGCAATTACTCTATCCATTTGACGAAAATCGTAATCATTCAGTTCTGAATTCATTTTACAAAATTGTTTAAAGTAATTGAACAAAACTCGATGAAACCTAGTCCAGTCTGCTTTCCGTGTGTTATATTTATACTTAATTTAGTTAACATTGCTTATAAAATTATTATTATTATTGATTCTAAACATAATAAAGTTGTGATCAGAGGCACTCTCATTTTTACTTATCTTCCAATTGTAATGGAATCGTTTGATGTGATTCCTGATGTAGTAGATGTCTTGAAGAGGGCGGAAGTTAGTTGAGAGATTTGGAAAGTTAGTGCTTGAATTATTAATACGGATTTTATAAAAATAAACTGTATTTTAACAATAATTTTAACGTATAAATGGTAACTAATAACTAGCAAAATACTTAGGAATAAATAGAAGATAAATAAGTAATAAATTAGAATGATAAAATAAACGAACTAAGATGCACTACTAAAAGATAATAAGTTTAAATGAAACTGTGTATAGTCGCGTAAACTGCTGCTCGTGTATATGGACGTGCTCGTATCGTCGTATAAGATATAATGATCCTCTCGTTGTATATGATAGAGTTTATATATCGGTGTTGGCCACACTCACACCAAGACATCTGTCCTACTGGGCGACCTTCGTAGTAGTTTGCTGACCTTATTTAGGTCAGTGGCCAACCTTATCGGTGCATGCTTTGATGTAAAGTATTGAAAGGGCTTTGTTGTTTGTTTGGCCGGCATTGTCTTGAGGACGGCGGCCTGCTAGGTCGCTGGCTATAAATGGCTCTTTTATTACTGCCATCCTTTGTTAAGATAGGAGCTGGCTGGAACCACTTTGACATTGGTATGACATTCCATGTCATTACACAATTATTTATAAGGTAATTAACAATAGTCAAATCAATGTTACTTTGCGCTCTGCATGTCTGAAAAGTGGGGATACAAACGTCACTATTTACTACAAAAAGTGAGTTAGATGACAACCATTCTTCTAATGCTGAACCTCTAGCATCACTTAGAAAATCAAACCAGCTTGTAGACCTAGCATTTTAATCAACACTTATTAAAAATGTTCAACACTTATTGTTGCATTTCCTATGACATTGCAGTACTCTTCCACCTTTCTTAAATTTAAATTAATATCAATATTCCTGTCAAAATACAATGAAGCTGCATAAAACGTCAAGTTATTTGTTTTCATTTCCAGTAACATTCCATCTTCATCAGAAAAGTGCGCAATTTGCATAATACCAATGTTTTTATCAAAATTTAAAATTGCTGCGCTTCTGCGATTAGTTCCATTACTGTAATTAGAAACATTTAAAGGAAAACCTGAAATTTTATTATGCAAGTTGCACGGCTTCTGTACAAAAACAATTTATCTACCTGTTTATCATTACAGAAGTTCACTAAATTACATGTAGCAGCCCTCGATCTTTGTAGGTTTATTTGCAAACATTGTAAAAATATCTCAGATTTGTAACTCTCCATAATCAATATTTAATTGTTTATTGGTCAACATAATCTTGTATGTAGGACAGTCCCTGCTGGAGGTTGATTATTTCCAGCTTTAATATATTTATTTCTTTTAACGCGGTTGCTACAGTTTAGTGATGTGTTCTGTTTACAATTTTCTCCCGAATGGTTTTCACCAAAGTAAGAGCATACTGTTTCATTTTTGCAGCTTCTGGAAGTATGGTTAAAACGATTTCAATTATAACATCTCACTAATGAAATGTAATCAATCATCCGCTCGACATATGCTCCACATAATTTTAAGGCCCCGATCTTTAATTGACTTTCTTAGTCTCGGATCTACTTCTAATATTAGGTGAGAGTTATTATACTTTGTTTTATTAATAATAAGTTTAGGAACTATAGTTTCATCAGTTACATAATTCAGAATTTTGTTTCCTAATTATATCAGCAACATTTTCAATAGAAACCTCTGAAGATAGGTTATAAACAATGAGTTTAGGCCAAAATTTTTTACAAGGTTCCGCATTTAAGTTCGTTTTACATTTATCATTTATTTCTTCGCAAATTTTGTTTTTATTGATATCCTCTTTTTTATTACATTCTATCTTCTTTTTTACTTAGTACTCGACCGCTTGAAATACTTTTTAGTTTTTTAACCCCAATTTTCAATTCGTTTGGGCTAACCTTAGCCTTAACAATACTATTCGTCTCATCACTGGTTATTTAATTTTTAGGTGCGATTATTGCTGTACAGGAATTGTACTTACGTCGAAATTATTATGATTCTTTTTTACAGCTGAGGCGTAAGTTTCAACAGCATGAAATTGGTCAGCCTCCTTACAGTGGTCAGTTGTAGTCTTAAGCTCTTCTAATTCACCTTTTAAACTATTGTACACTTTATTTAAATCACTTATCGCATGTAATATATTATTTTTGTGGTCGTTTCTCAGATTACCACTTACGATTGTAACATTTCCTACATTCTATTGCTAGAGAGAAAACATGATCATAGCTAGTTTCCGCTATCTTGTCTCATCTTCTGTATGTATGTATGTATGTATGTGTTTGTGTGTGTGTGTGTGTGTGTGTGTGTGTGAACAAATATCTCGATAAAGACTATTGACGGAACTTCAATTTGGATATTCCGTTTAAGGGAACACTATGGGATTCAACAAGAAAATTTGATCAAATTCCGTCAATCTTTCTGTTTTCATACTTCGATCATTTTCTACAAATTTTGCTTACAAACTAAATACACGCTCTAGGCCTGCACTTTTAACTGACGTATAAAAAAAAAAATAAATGGGGTGTTTTAGGATATCTGTGTATATTATGCGTTAGGCTTATCTCTTCTATACATTGTCACAGCAATGGATTGATGGAGGCGCGCTGCATGGTCACACACGTAAATCCACGATACGACCTACCTATATTGTGCTGTAAGTAGCGCACATTATACCCATTATCTAAGAAACCAATGACTGTTGGGGAGCAGTGATAGAGCCCTCTATGCTCCGCCGTTTTTAAAAAGATCATAGCTTTAATTGCAATCAGTTAACCATGACAAAATAAAGGGATATAGCTCCAGTTAGGCACGACTAGCCTGAAAGAATCTGTTTGAAACGGACATCCAATAGGGTATAGCGTTCAAATGAAAACCTAGTAGACAAGGCGACGATCAGGTGAAATAGTTTGAACTGTCAATATAGGAGGTGTTTTAAAACGTAAGCCCAAAACAAAAATAAGAAATAATTTGATAACGAGAAGTGGCAAATTTTGGCAAGACAACTGGTGGGCAGCCGCCCAAACATTCTGTTGGAGCAGTTCCTGCAGGAGTTTAGTCACAGTAGTTGAAGTCTTTGTGTGTGTGTGTGTGTGTGTGTGTGTGTGTGTGTTTTAGGATGTTCTCACCGCCTCCCACCCGGACATCGAGACCTTGACCTCGCGCACCTCCTCAGCCACACTGAACTGCTCCTCAGTACATAGTCTAAGGTGTTTATCACCATCCAGTTAACTTCGCTAACTTCCTGCCTTTCACAATTCCACACACACACACACACACACACACACACACACATACACAGCTGGTTCGATTCTGTTAAAGATTCTCGTGGATTACTGTTGGAGGAATGGTTATAGCTAAGTCTTTTTTTACACTGAATAGTTTTAATTCCAAACCCACTTTTCAAGGTGAAAGTAATGTTGATATTACAATGGTAAACTACAATATGTTGTCTTACGTTGATAATTGGAACATTAGTGATTATGAGAGTGCTTCTGATCATAATTTTATTACTTTTCATATTTATGATAATAGGAATAACTGTCATTTGAATACTTTTAGCGATTCCAAATATAAATATAGAACACATGAAGCAGACTGGGAGAAGTTTCATTTTGCTTTATTTAAATATGTAAAACAGTTTTGTCAATTAAAATCTAATAAAAATACTAATTCTGAGGATTTTGAACATCTCGATGCATTATCAGCAAAAACTATCATAGATTCAAACAATTTAAGTAGTTTCTGGTATATTATCCGTCGTAGCATGCATATTTATGTTCTTCATAAATATGCATGCTACGACGGATAAAATACCAGATGTTATCCAGCATTGCGGATCCATCCACATATTCAACAATTTAAGTAGTTATTTGGAAGAATACATGCAAGTTATTTTAAACAAGTATGTGATGAAACATTATCTACAGCAGTAATGAACAAACGTAATAGAAAATACAAATCTGTTCCCTGGTGGAACAATGAATTGACTGCATTAAGAAAGTCGATAAATAAATTAAGAAGGAAGTATCAGAGATGTAAAAACGACCAGAATCTTAGAGAACAACGTAAATCTCAGTTTTATAGCTTAAAAAGTGAATATAAAAATTTGATAAATGTCTAAAATTGAGTCGTGGAAAAATTTTTGTAACGCAACAGATAAATCGCAGCCATGGAACTACATATATAAATCAGCGGCTGGTGAATTAAAAACTCAAACTGTTTTCACTTCTTTACAAAAACAAGACGGTAGTTATACTAATACACTGAATGAAACTTTGGACATTTATGAGAGATAAGTATGTTCCGGCTGATATTCCTGGTTTTGATAATTCTTATAACAAATCTATTCGAGAGCAGTCTTTAGGAAACACAAATTTAAGTTTTAATGATATACCATTTTCCAGAAAAGAAATTAAAACAGTTATTGAATCATTTGATACAAAGAAAACTCCTGGAGAGGATGGATGTAACCAGATTATAATTAATCAGATATATATCAAGTTGCCTGTGTCTATAGTTACAATTTATAATGAGTGCTTGGTGAGGGGTAACTTTCCGGATTTGTGGAAAAGATATATAATTATTTCTATTATAAAGCCAGGTAAAGAAAATGTCACCGGGTTGAAAAATACAACCAATTAGCTTGTTGTCAGTTTGGGGAAAGGTGTTTGAAAAGTTATTAATAAATCGGATTATGCACTATGTAAGAACAAATGACTTACTTAGCAGCAATCAATATGGATTCACTTCCCAAAAAAGTACTTTGGATGCGTTAATGAAAGTAAAAAATTTTGCAGAAAAAACCTTATATGAAGAAATGGTGCTGTTAATGTCACTAAATGTGCCTTCGACGCTGCCTGGTGGCCAGCAATTTTAGTTCAATTGCAAAAATTTAAATGTCCCCGGAATCTATACTTACAGTTGATTATTTCAATAAAAGAGAGGCCACAATCAAAACTAATAGTGTACAAATGAGCAGGAAAGTAACGCAGGGCTGCCCCCAAGGGTCATGTTGTGGACCTGGATTCTGGATTATTCAATATGATTCCCTCCTGAAAGAGCGTTATCCTTCGGAATCACTGGTGGTTGCTTTTGCGGACGATCTGCTGATTGCTGTAAAAGGGTAAACAATCTTAGAAGTTGAATGTTTGGGTATTCTTGTTTGCGAATTGTTGATTGTCCCGCAATAATAAAGTGTTCTTCAGCAGTGACAAATCTAAAGGGCTTGTTATTTCAAGGAAAGTTACTGATAGAGAATTAACCTTGATTTTAAACAACAAATGCATTCAGTTAGTAGAAGAGTTAAAATATCTCGGTGTTATATTTGATTCTCGTCTGTCCTGGAACATTCAATATATTTCTGAAAAAAGTCTACAGTTAATTAACATATTGTCACATTCTGCGAAAGTCTATTGGGGGATTAGCTCCGGAGCACTGCAAATTATGTATGATGGTGTTAAATACAATTTTAATAAACTTCGTAGAGTGCAGAGGCTGTTCTTGCTAAGAATGATTAAAGGATTTCGTATGATTTCCTACGAAGCAACTTGCATTATTGCTAATGCCATCCCTATTGAAATAAAGGTTAAAGAAATGTATACAAATCATGTTATAATGAAGGGCGGTGATCAGGAGCAACATCATATAGCTGTAGAAAAACCAATTAAACCAACATTATGGATGCACCCCGGGCTGGTACCTGAGATTCAAGTAATCGAGGATTGCCATGTCAGCAATACACAGGCAATGATAATATATACGGATGGCAGCAGGAAAGATGGAAAAGTAGGTTCCGCTTTGTCGTTTACTGGAATGGAGTTGAAATGGCAGCAGAAAAGTACCGACTGGCCGGGCAGTGCTCGAATTGGTCGAGTTGCTGGCGATTGCTAATTCTCTGAAATGGCTCCTACAATTTCACACCAACACTAGAAACAGTACATCTCATCTTACCCACAAAAATTACGAAGGTAATAAATTTACAAGATCAATTATTGTTAAAACTGAGAGCCAATTTTCTCTTTATTCAATAGTAAATAGTACCAATCATATACCTCTTGTAGAGAGAATTCGTGATTCGGTTTTTCGTCTCGAGCGACTTCATTATGACGTTCTATTTAATAAGATTAAGGAGCGACATATAGGAGAGGTTGGTAATGAACGAGCGGACAGTTTGGCAAGGAAGCATCTGAAGATTTAAGTATTCCACTGTCCTTCACATCATCTCCAAAAACATATGTTGACTTTATTTCGGGAAGAGAGAGTATAGAGGCATGGGAGCAGGCTTGGTCAGCCTGTGAGAACGGGTCATCAACTAAAGAATTCTTCCCCAGAGAGACCGACAGGAGGAGAGCCAACTTCACCATTAGCTACAAACTTACTCAGATTCTATCAGGTCACGGAAGAATAAAGGCATGCCTGTATAGATTTAACATATTACCTGATGTAGCATATAGGTGTGACAATGTGACTTGGCAAACATGGGATCACGTCTTGTTGAAGGAGAGCGTGGTTTTTCATCCAGGAAATAACTACCAGAGATTTACAATGGCCGCCGAATAAACTCAATTTGATGAGTAATAGTTAACTGTGTAAAATCTTTATTAAGTTCATAAACAGACTTGACTTGGAAAAATTATTGTAATCTTTCATTATTATCATCTTTGATTTTATTTAATTTAAATGATAAATTTCATATTGTAATTGTATTATGAGTGAGTTTAGTAAGTAATATGTAATACTGTGGTGCATACAGAATAAAATAATTAAAAAAAAAACACACACACACACACACACACAAAGAGAGAGACACTAATCACTAATAATATTTTTCGTATTCAGTGGACGTCAAGACATGTATTTCCAGTAAAAAATAAATTTCCAAAATTTGACACACGATCGCCAACCTTGCATGTAGTAACAAGTTAAAGAACAAATTAACCAAAGAAAATCATTAATTCATAATGAATATTAACGAAAACGTGAAGCCACACAAACAATGAACATTACAAAACTGACAGGTTTATTTTTTTTTTTTGTGTTTGTTGGACATCCATAGTCACTGGCGTCCGAAGCTTATGACAGCACTGCCCAATACCAGAAGTGAGCTGCAGTAAGGTATGACTGTAGTTTCTGGGGCGAGAAAGTCTAAGGTTTAATAAGAAACCAGGTCCACCGCGTTTCAAAATCCGCGCTATTCTTTTAAATAATTTATAAAAATCAATTTATTACTTTATAAATAATTATTATTTAAAAAAACATGGTAAGTAATTTAAATGAAGGTGTATTTATTTGAGGTGACAGTGTAGTCAGTAAAGAATGCTCCATTCCCCTTATGATCGTCAAACTTCCGTTTTTGCAACATACAGGATATGTCAGTTTTGTTTTTATTTTACAGTGATCAGTTGGCAGAACTGTGCGTGGTGGGTGAGTGAGAGAGAGACTGGCACCCGCACTTCACAAGGCTCCTGCCAGACCAGTTCTATTGAGAACCGGTTCCCCTACAGTGATGGTGGCCAGGTCTGTTAGTTCCATATAAAGTCGCAGACAACACCATACCTCTGGGTCGTATACTAGTCCGCGCTGTTCTAAGAAATACACCATACTGCTGCTACTGTATTGTTCCCTTTTTGTTAAAGCACACTTGCAGCTTTAACACCAATCAAAACAAAACTAGTTTTTAACAATCTTAATGCAACCACCTGTTTTGCGGACACGCAAACACATCATTATGGCGTGATTTTTTTTTTTTTTTTTTTAATCAGTTATTACTGTATAGATTGTGGCCTTATTTAGAGGTTTTAAAAAATAAAAAGTAAAATATCATAACAAGCTAGAGACAATAAAATGCAGGACTTTTAAACAACGGCATTACTAGCGCGAGCAGTAGTGTGCACAGGATGTCCTTTCTTTGGATCGGATACTTTACAAAGGAGAATTCTTGGCGGACATAAATGATCACACTCCACTGTCTGTCGACTACAGAATAGTCTGGCCAGACGATCATGTTCGAACAAGCATTTCAACTGATCGTTAAATATCTAGTGTGAACTCTCGAACGGCTAGCTGTTACTGCAATTCATACAAATGTTGGAATGTTCGCCAAACTTTTGGTCACCGTTATTAGCACACATGTGGCAGAATCTCTGGACATTACTGAGATCGCTGTTTAGTGGGAAAGCATAAAGGCACAGGACTCCCTTATACCAACTTTCATAGAAAATTTTCAAATAAACGGATATATTTGTTGTGTATTACTAGATTAATTTTGGAAAAACTGTCGAAACTATTTTGGAGACAACGTTGGAAAAATGATATTAGTCTGCATTGGCACTTGTTTTGCAAAGATTTGACGGGAATGGCAGTAGCTACATGGGTCATATGTACTTAATAATCAGTTCACAGCTGAAAGAAGGTAAAGAGAATCATAATGCATTGGATACAAATTTACAAATAGGGAAGTTAAATCCATAAAAATGAAAACAGGCGCAGTTGTAACCAAATATAGAGAAGGTTTCAGTCGAGAGCCGATACCTGGGAACTACCATTTTTTACTTTATATATATCTTGGCAAGTTTCAGGAACATTACTGATCATATGGCCGTGAGAGGAGCCTGCATCACGCTTCTTACACCACATTTTCAAGTAAAGTGGTTAGTTGACACTGTTCAGTAAAATTGTAATAGCCGGGAATTGTTGAAAGGACCAGCAAAGTAAAACAGCCATAACAATATGGTGGGCACCTTAACAACAACAAGTACAGAGAGTGTACTCTACACACTTTAAACTATAAACCGATGAAACAGACCTTAGAGCTGAATATAAACTGTTTGTCATATTTATGGAGCCTCGTAACAGGTAACATCTACTCAAAAAACACAAACTCATGTATATATGAAAACATAAAACTTAGCAAAAACAAAAGAAAACAGGAAGTTTACATTGCATCATCCCATTTGTCTTCGACTATCAATTTCCACACTTTGAGGCCTACCACTTTCATGTGAACCATTCTTTCCAGGATAACTGATTTTTGGAGAGTTCTGTGGAAAAACTGCAATGTTAACTTTGCCTCTAAAATGCCAGTCAGTGCCAAATTTTCAGTTCCTGCACTTATACAATATTAAGATGGGCATTGCTAGAATTCCAAGTTTCAAAAAATACGATTAACCTCAAGTGTGACTGCATCGAATAGGTTTTTGACTTTTTCTGGAATTTTCTCAAAAACGTTGCCAACGATTTTCTCTATTCTTGGAATTCTAAATGTACAGATGTAAACCTCTCATTTTCTCATTTTTATTTGAAACATTTTTCAGAGAAAATTGATTTTACAGGTTCCTGAGGAATGGGGCAGCTCAAATTTAAACGGGGGGGGGGGGGAGAGAGCTCCAGTTTAAACTGGGGAGGGAGCAATTATAATCCCCATCATTTGTATGTAATGTTTAGGCCCGCTAACGCCTACTAAATGTGCCAATTTAAATAAAACTTTCCGATAATTGCAGTAAAGGAAAGTTGGGAACAGTTTTTCAAAATATCTGTCCATCTTTTTAGTAAAAAAAGAAAATTAGTTGAAAGGTGTAAGTTTTATTAAGAGCTCCCTGACCAGAGTTCACTGACCCTGAAAGGAAATAGCTTTACGTTTTCTTTTTGTAGTATTATTAAATACACAGGTGCGGCAACATAATACACCTGCTAGTAGATGGCAACACTGACAACAGCTGATGCTCATTGAATTACAGCTTGACCACCTGGACACTATATATACGACAGTGTAAAGTAGGGGGAAAATAGTGAGCAGTGTATATTGACTGGTAATGTGTTGAGTGCAGTCAGTAAGGGGTTTAAAACAAAAACCACCAGATAATCCTAGGCAGACTGTAAATCCTCTCTCCGGCGAGCCTTATGAGCTGATTAGCATTTTTAATCAACTTGCTTCACTGGGTCCATCAATGGGTCTGCCAACTTGCACCATCAAAGGGTCGGCCAACTTTCTGCTCAAGTTACCCTACCATGGCCCTGCCGACTACACCTACCTGTTCGCTGAGGAAGTTGTAGTTAAGGCATATTTCATGTGTCAAGTAGTAAATTTAGTATTTCATTACAACCAGCAAAATTTATAAGTTGACGAAACAAAAGGGAGAGTCGTGTGATTGTCCATAAATTACTATTTACAAAATGTACAGTACGAGGGAATTAACGGATGTTATTGCGTGAATGTAGGAAGTGGAAACGTTTGTGAATTAAGAGATAATTGTTTCGGAGAGAAGCTCACGATGTTTCTTGCATCTTAATGTTTATTTTGGTAAAGTTATCCTTGATTTTTCATAAACACCCGCTTTGTAAGTTTCTACAAATTTCAATGTTGTGTCGTCATTACAAAGCGACGACAACATTGAATCTGTTTATTGTGCATTGAGTTATCGGTGTGGGGGAAGCTACTTGCTCAAGTAAATAGAATTTCTATTCACTTTACCAAACAGCTATTAAATTCACCGTACTTGCTGAAATACTATATGAAGATGTTTGCATGCTGTAAGCTACTAAATTTAACTACTTGATACAAGTAAATTCGCCTTTAGCCAAATACTCTTACAAAGGATCAGCACGATACGGCCCTCAAGTTTCCACCAGCCACATACACTTGAAATATTCTAATAAATTTATCTGAGCCACTCTCTACAAACCGTTTCAAAACATCAAAATTCTCAACTTTAGTGCATCAAAACCCTTGATTCCAAAACTACACCAAAACATCTGACGGAGCCATTGTAGCTCATTTACCATTGACCACAATGGCCATTCCCTCTTATACATCCAACATGTACTGTGTGACATAGAAACGAAATATGTTTAGCACAAAGGAAGCGCGCTGGACTCCCATGCGGAGGTCCAGGGATCCGAGTCCAGCTGCGCAGCCTTTAGATTTTCTCTTCCTACTCCAGTGATAGGTAGTGTTGTCTGCAACGAGAGAATACTACTCGGAAGCCGGCAGTGCTTTGAGACGGCTCCGGGGAGGCACCATAGATCTTTCAGGTCGCAAGGCACTGCACCACTCAAAAAAGAAAAATAAAAAATGTAATAGAGCACTTGATTTCTCACTATGCAAAATACAGGGACGCCGATTTCATGTTTTCTTTATATATCTGACATGCATATGCGAATGAGGCTCCAACGGACTTCAGACTATAAGCAACAGAATCCGTCCAATTTCCAACAGGATTTTGTATAAAAATTGGCTAAATTCAGATTCTTTGGCAGTCTCAAATCAGCAATGAGCTGCCTGAAGGGTTTTTGATCGTAATATTTCTATCGGATCTCCTGCTAACATCCAATCAGACACCAAGTTTGAACTTCCGTGAATATTCGTTGTTGAGTTATGCGGATCCAGGCACATGGATATTTATTATTCCTAGTCATACATACTCACACACACACGTAAACAATTTTTTTCTTACTGAAGGGATTTGAAAACACGTATTTCAGTTGAAAACAAATTTGTAGAATCCGACACGATTCACAGTACTTGTTGCTGCATCACAGTGTGAGAAAGTATAAATATGCAGTTGTTAAAACATTTTATTTCATTTCATCTCAATTGTCAATTTTAGTAGGCAAACGGAGAAACAAAACCGTTATGTATCAAAAGCAATAATACATTGTTCCAGCACGCGAGGCCCATGTTTCGAGTACACTACTACCCTAAGATTTTTTCTCTTCCTAAGAGCTCTACAATGTCTGTAATGACAGAACACTGTCCGGAGGCCGGCAGTGCACAGAGAAGGTCCGTGTATCAATGAACATACATGTTGACGTGCCTTGAAAAAAAATATATTCTGTTAATTACTACAAAGATAGCAATTATGAATTCTTTAGATGCTGTTTAATTTATTTGTACTGAGCAGTGACTCACTGCGCATATGTTGACGACTGTAGCGCTGTCTAATCTTACTGACTGGAAGATCACACATCGTCAGTAAATCGTTAAGGAGGCTTCCCTGCCACAATTGTAACTCAGTGGTACTACAAATCAGCCCTAGACCAGCGCTGACTATTAGTAACTTGTGATTGTGATCGCCGGCACAAGGACCCAGTCTCACTGCTGGCAGTTATTACTGTTTACTTTTTAATCAGTGCCCCCGACTGACATTCTCACTTAAAATACATCCTCACTGCTTTCATCATATTAAATTGGAATTAGGAAATTCCGCAAATACATAAGTTTTTACAAAATAGTGGTATAACTTTCTCTCAGTGGCTTGCTCACAAGTTTAGTATTACAATTAGTAACAGAAATTTTCTGGCTTCAAGTGATTTTGTTCAAACCTGCCACACTGAGATAAATGGATGCCTTGCATTTTAATTCTAAACGTTTTTCGAGAAAATTAATTTGAAAGGGGCCGAGGAAGGTCTGACGTCATGATTGCAGATATTCAAAGTCTGAAGAAAATTTCAATGGAAGTTAAGTGGTTCAACATCAGGAAGGAAGTTGTATAATTTTAGATTCAGTTCGCTTTAAGCTAATTAAATTTTTTTTTTTTTAAGGTGGGAACCGAATAGGCTGAGTAGAACTAATGTTGCAATGAAAGAGCTGCTAGAGAATATTCGTACCTAACGTTGGGAAAACAGGCCCCATCAGCCGCCTGGGCCCAGGCACTAGACGAGTGCTATTGGGGGCTTGATCAGGACCCAGGGATTTCCTCCACAATGTATTTCTGACCATCGCAAAATGAGTTCCCAGTTCTTTATAAAGTGCTGGTTCAACCCCGTTAAACATCATTTGGGAATCTTACCTTGTCTGTTTGCATAAAAAAATAGAGGGTTGTAGAGGGGATGGTAGATTGGGACCAAGATTTTGATCCCATGGGACAGCTAATTTGTTCTATACACCCACCGCACTATACGGCAGCACTCTCATCCCACACATCCCTTCAGACAAAAGAAATAAAACATACGGTGCCCCATCTTTTTTTCGCGGTCCATGTTATTTCCGGAAAATACATCTACTCTGTTGTTATGTCAAACAACAGTAAACAACGCTAAAGCACAACTTCTCGTAACAAAAGTAAATTGTTGGAAAACATAACCCTGAGGAATAAGAGTGTGGGCCGTGGTGGCAGTGGTGATAGGCTAGCAAACTCCGTGGTTGAAGGTCAAATCGTGTGCACGAGTTATTTATATAGCAGGGAGACGGCAAGCAACCGCCCCTTTAACTTGATCTATGTGCAGAAGCCCGTCTCCAGCTGTAACAAATTTACAGCGTGGCCCCTAGTGCAAGGAGCCACACAATTTATTGTGGTCCGGCCATTCTTTTCTCTACAAAACACTTCACATTTCTGCCCAAAATTATAGTTTTTCCCCTATCAATTGAAAACTCTTCCAGCTAATACTGAATTATTTGTTCTTTTTTAGGATGGAAAAACAGTTATTTATCACACAGTTAGTAAAATAACGTTTTCTTTTTACATTAGAAATCCTCCATTAGAATCATTGACCACCGGAACGTAGCGAGTGTGGCAACTGAACGAGAGTGTAAAAATACTTTACTCACGTGTCAAATATTAAATTATGTCTACAACCGATTAAATTGGTTCTTAACACTCATGAATATAAAAAGTTTCTACGGAGATGTAGTTTCTTCACTCCTTAATATACTACCTACACTCTCATATAACCTATAACCTCATATCCATCGTAATTTTTACTGCAAATGGTAAGTTTTAAAAAGCAAGTGAGCACACTAAGTCTCTTGAGATAGCTGCGGCAACCAAAGTTAAGCAGATATTATGTAAAGGCAGACCTGATTCTTGGGCAAGCAAAAGACACGCTTTTTGATTCAATGGTTAGCAATGTTCTATGTACTGTGATGAGTTTGGTCGTTCCCCTATGGTGATCTCCTAGACAAGGTGTATAGTAATGTTTGATAAATCTCATCTCCAGCTGCCTAGATCAATTCCCGATTAGTTGAGATTTGAAACTGGAAAAGTTCATTTGGAGTCTCAAATTTTCATGAGTGTGATTTATTGGTGGGTAACTTTACTTAAACAGGAAAATAATCGTTTCCCAAAACAGTGCTACAACAGACTATACAGCGCTAATAGTCACCACATGCCGCCTTTCAACTGGTCTAATTCTCTTTGGTGTTCTTTACAAAAAATAGGAGCTTATGGAAAGAAATAACTATAAACAGAGAGCCAATTTAATCAGTGCATAATATAAATCCCGTTTGAAAATAAGTTATTATTTCAAGTTATATTTGTATTTCAATGTGTTATGTGAGCAGAATGACACTTTACTTTTCTTATTCTTAATTCAACTTATTTACCATTATTTCATCGTTTGAATTCACTTATTACTTCTGTTCAAGTGTATATTATGTAAGAATAATATTAACAGCTGAACTCTTGCTATAAAAATTGTATTTTTGAAAGCAAATAAAAATAAAATAACCTCATATCGTTATTTGGGATTTGTTTTTAAATAAGTTCTAGTTTGCGCGTATTATTCAACACTAGATGCTGAGCCAGTTAGAGTTGAATAATGTTCCTTTTCTTCAATTGTGAGAAAAAGTAATGACTGATTTTATGTTTTTCACTTGGGATTAAAACTATAACTTCACCCATTACTTTTGATATAATAATTGTTCATTATTAGACGGTTGGAGAAAAAAGACTGTTACTGCAGTTCTTTCAATTGTTCATTATTAGACGGTTGGAGAAAAAAGACTGTTACTGCAGTTCTTACAATTGTTCATTATTAGACGGTTGGAGAAAAAAGACTGTTACTGCAGTTCTTACAATTGTTCATTATTAGACGGTTGGAGAAAAAAGACTGTTACTGCAGTTCTTTCAATTGTTCATTATTAGACGGTTGGAGAAAAAAGACTGTTACTGCAGTTCTTACAATTGTTCATTATTAGACGGTTGGAGAAAAAAGACTGTTACTGCAGTTCTTACAATTGTTCATTATTAGACGGTTGGAGAAAAAAGACTGTTACTGCAGTTCTTACAATTGTTCATTATTAGACGGTTGGAGAAAAAAGACTGTTACTGCAGATTGTTCATTATTAGACGGTTACTGCAGTTCTTACAATTGTTCATTATTAGACGGTTGGAGAAAAAAGACTGTTACTGCAGTTCTTTACAATTGTTCATTTAGACATTATTACTGCACAATTGGTTAGACGGGAGAAAAAAGACTGTTACTGCAGTTCTTACAATTGTTCATTATTAGACGGTTGGAGAAAAAAGACTGTTACTGCAGTTCTTACAATTCTGACAATTTTCTTTTTAAGTCTGGAATTTTTACTTCACGATTATTTGTAGTTATTATTGTGCACACCTCTAGGCTGGTGGGGAACCGCGCACTAGACTTGTGATATCAAACACTGACAGCGCAGTCATCAAGTCTCGGAAATATTAGTTTGCAAGTTAACAGGTAAATCCATCTCTTAAACTCTCCCATTATTCAACTGACAGCAGTTTTTCCAGAATAATGTTTCAAAAGGAAAAAGTGGTGGAAGCCCCTATATCTCATGTATTAGCATGATCGTTCGCATCAGAGACATTTTCGGCGAGAGCCTGCTTCTTTTTGTGGTCATCGACCGGTTTCGGGTGCTCGCCCATTAGCAGGATGTTTTTGTCAAACTATGTTATAACATAGACTTGCACAGAGCAAATACAGTTGATACACTTGACTGTGTATCCACACATACACACACACACACACACGGGCACGCACGCTACAAGAAGAAAGAATGGAACACCATTTATAGCAAACCATTTTTTCGCGCTCAGGCAGATTTCAATAAATACCTTTTCATCTTGCGGTGAAATTTCAATAGCGAAAACTTGACGCCATCACATCTGGCAATGCAATTTCAATAATACCAATAGAACATGTTAGAAAGACACAATTGCAAACTATTTAAAGCACAGATAGAAGACCAAGTACTGTTTAACGAGTGGATATGAACCGAACAGAGTTCATCAACTACCAGGCTCACTTTGAATAAACAATAGGTATTATAAGCAAAAACAAGTTGGCGACTGTACCAACCAAGATATTGAGGATGCTGGTGGAACAGGTCACGATTCAGACACTAAGCCCCGAAGTGAATACCACACCATCTCGCGCACACTATCTGCAGTCTGCCGGAGAGTACCGCACTTTTGAAGAGATCACATTCCACCCATACTTCTCTATTTTCTTCCATTAAAAAAACAAAAAACAATGGTGTGAAACACTCACACGGCTCTCACTTACCGCAATGCTCTCACACAATGCTAACTGACAAATTTCCTTTAAACTTGGAATGTTTACTAAAGATTTAGTTGGCATCAGCATCAGTTATATAAATAGACGAGGAGTATTTCTAAATTTCTGTTTGGTATTTCTGCTGTTTGGTCATTAAGGTGTTAACTGATATATAAACAAGTTTTTGCCTATTTCGTTTCGTGGTACTCATTTAAATCTCGACATTCGGGCAGTACTGACGCAATGCGAAAGTTGCATATCTCGACATGCGGGCAATACGGACGCAATGCGAAAGTTGCATATCTCGATATGGTGGCAGTACTAACGCAATGCGAAAGTTGCATATCTCGACATGCGGGCAGTACTGACGCAATGCGAAAGTTGCATATCTCGAAATTCGGACAGTACTGACGCAATGCGAAAGTTGCATACCCCTCCATTGTTGCGGCATTATACTACCCAAGTTTTAAATTATTTGCGCTGGATGGTACTTCATATCCAGCTTATTCTCTACACTTGACATCCAGGGATTACAAAAAACGAAAAAACACCGAATGAGTTGAAATTAAAGGACTCAGTGATCGGCAAGTGAATAAACGATAAAACACAAAACGTTTTTGAAGTGAGCCTTAACAGAAAATGTTATTACGCTGGGACAAGTGTACCATGCTGCAACATTTTATTAATAATTGATGAAAATGAATAAATTAAAAAATTATACCAAAATTTCTGAACATTAGAAACTTGCTCATAGGTATAAGGACTGAAGTTGTTGGTTTTTATGCCATAGGACTACCTGAATTGAGTACATTGTAGGAGTCCGTGGCTGCCACCTGTAAGCGTCTGATTGAAATGAAATTGACCCTAACTGAGAATTCCCTAGATCCACCGGAAAATAATCCATGTCTATCCTATATATATAGTTAATATTCTACAAAGAAAACAGCTGATAAAGGAAATGACCAGAAAATTACTTGTTGGATCCGATGGGGGCATGTAAACCGAATCTCAAGTTCCAGTTTTCTCTGCATTTCCGCTTTTGAGGTACTTTATTGTCCGCACTCGCGCACTACAGCTCATTCACCCCCAATGCAAAACTGAATTTCGAAAATTTGCCCCGTCCGTCATATATCCCCCCCTTACAGTAGTAGTAGTAAAGCTAAAGCCAATACACTCAACTAGTCTAGTATTTACGTAATAATAATTAATATTAGTTTCTCTTCTAGAGATTAATCATCTGCTTGCTGGAAATCAAAATGAACCACTTTGTTTCTGAACTTGCTTACCTATGTTAGACCGGAGGCATAACCAGTTGTCATTTTACTCTTTTGGCGCTGCTATATTACTGAATGACATTTTGTTACTGTACAATGATGAGACTGTCTGATTCTTCACATCAATCAACTGGCTATAAGTTGATCAAACCGCAGAAGCCAAATACAAGAAGAGCGCATGCTATTACAGATACACTGCAGTTCTATGATCATTTATGCTATTATTCTCTTTATAAAAGACCAAACAATTTAAAAGGATTTAACCTGTAATTTTTCTATATTTATTCCCTTCTCCTCTTTTATAACAAAAAGTCTTATTAGTTTACGGGAATTAAATCTGTTTTTAAAAGAAAGCGAAATCCTAATACATTCTTGTAATAAATACAAGACGACCACAATTCTTGTCATTTTGTTGCAACAATTATTCGTTCATACATTCATCTGCGGCTGACCTTGGTTCTGCAGACATTCGAAGACGGATCAACTAATAAGAGTCTTACTCGATCCACTATTGAGTCCGTCGAGATTATATCCCTTAATCCCGAAGATACATTTTTAAGCTCTGCAGTATGTCTTCTTCCTATATAATGGATAGAAAGAGGAATTACATAATGGGGGGTTTGCCATCATGAAGGAAGCTTGGGCCTCCACATTTCTTTACAAAAAGACGGGGATAAATGATTGTTTTTAAGGAGGGACTCCCATCTCTTTTTTCCCCCACACGTTCGACAATTGAGATGTCTATGACACTACATTCTGATCTGAACATTAGTGGCAGATTTCGTTGCAAAAGAGAGCAACCCTTATTGGCCAACTTATATGATCGTTCGTTGCTAACAATGTTGCTGCGGCCGAGACCCGATGTAGGACAACTGAGGTTCGTCGCCTTAGAATTTTGCTAATGGTTGTTGGCAACATGGTCGAATAAGTATACCATTTTCATCAGCTAAAGGAACGACAGTAACTACTGTGCACTTTGCTGATGCTGTTACAGCCCTATCAAAGTTACTTTCTGCTATGGGTACTGATGTCTCCATGAAACAAAGTAAAATACTGCTCCGTAAGCATTAATGCACAGCGAGGCTTGGAGAGCGATAGTGTCGCGAGGCTTGGAGAGCGATAGTGTCGCGAGGCTTGGAGAGCGATAGGGTCGCGAGGCTTGGTGCCAGGTAAACAGAGTTTCGCTAGCAGCTCATGACATATCCCTCTAACAGGTGCGTAGTAAATGGAGCGTTGCTATCTATTATCCCTCGAATAATCACTTTTTTGACCCTTAATTTGGGGGAGTGCCACATATTAACTGCCTCTTCAGATTTAGATGTGGTTTAGCGAAGGGGAACTCGTTCTGTTGGGGTTATTTTGAATTTGGCTTACATTGTAATAATACCCGATAACCTAGTGCTGTATCAATTAAGAGTTGGTAACTGCCTTGGGATGGAGTACGCATGTTTAACAAACGGAAGCTGTAAGGAAGCAAAAAAAAACCTTCAGTGGGTAAATAAATAAAGCAGTAAAAATGTAAGCAGGAAGAAATTTGTTGCAAAAAAAGTATATTTAAAAAAAGACCACAAAGTGAAATTTAAGAAGGAGGGGGCGTTCTGTTTGTTCTCAGTGTGAATATTGGTAGTGCGCTTGTGCAGCACGCTCTCTTGTTAGCAACACTTTATGAACAACTATTACAAACATATTTATTTTTATTACAGACAGTATGACTATTTAAACTTAGATAGTATACAAATTTACTCTTGTGCCAATAAACTTGGACAAACAATATGAAACAGTACCTGAGTATCAAATTTACTAAAAACTAAATTTATTTATTTAAAGTTAATAAGTTACAAAAAAACTTATGTATTATATTAAATGTTAAATTTTTGTTTGTTAAAATATCTATTACATTTCTATAATTTATACTTTTGTTTTGTTCTTAATTTAAAGCAAATCACTAGTGACATGCGAGGTCCCGAAAGTGGTGCACTCTAGTGTGTGTGTGTGTAGGTATCAGTTATGTAACTAATCCATCTAACATATCATTTGGCAAAACATGCTACATCCATCTATCCCTAACTAGAACTATCTACTCTATATAAATATTGGAATGCAATAAATATTGTTGATCCTAAGTTAATATCCTTTAATAGTAGAAATGAATGAACTGTTAATTTTTATTAATCAATAAGAGATGATTGGGTGGAGGTAAGTGGAATGACAGCCCGCGAGCCAACTAGATCCTCCCACCATTCCCCACTACTTCCTGTCTCCATAACTACTTGCAGAGTTAGTTTTATGTTCAAGTTTGTTCTGTTTCATCAACTCCACACACTCGGGAAATTCATCGTCAGGCAAACTGAAACAGCACTCATTTGTAGGAATATCTTCACCCCCACAAATTTTTAACGCTTCATCAAAATTATACCAAGTGTATAGTTTTTTAACCAGTTCCTCTCTGGATATATAGACGCCCATGCCAGCCTCAAACCGCCCATGTATTATGTTCATTTGAAAACTAAAGTTTGCACCGACAGGCCGTAATCCTCTGAGGGCATTCAACAGGTGCAGTTCTGCATAGGGCGTCCATACAAATGGCTCATCCCTATTTTCATTATCATTATTGGCGAAATCGTTCAGTCGATTTTCTTCTGAAGAACCATTAGATGTTTTATCTTGCATAGCCGCTGCACCAACACTTGATATCGCTTCTTCATCTAGAGATTGCGGCGATAAATTCAAACTCATACTGTCACCTTGATGTTGGCGATCATCGCCATCATTTTCCTGTGATAATTTTTCATCCTGGCTGTGGTCATCTAGCTGATGATCCTGTGATAACACCATATTCGAGGAAGACATGCAGTCTATTGGCGACCCTATCGATATCCTATCATCCCCACCAGCTGTGTCATTAGATCCACCTTGAGCCATCGTACCAATTGCCATATTGCAACACCCTGAAACTGTTACTTTGAATTAATTTTGTTTTTTAACGTGAAGTGTGGTGAGAGTTTTATATAATTGTTTTCTCTTGTATTTTGCAAATTTATTACATCATTTTATTACGTCATTTTATTCACTGAAATTTGTTTTAAAGATAACTAGAAAAAGAAGAAAGGAAGTGATCACAGATTGGGCCGCAAGTCGCACCAGTTGGTTTTCAAATATTTCCGGCCGAATAACGTTTATTTATGCAGCGGAGTACCAGGTCCCTTGGTCAGAGGTGTGGTCACTAAGAAGATGATGGTCCAACTAATGCAGTTTGTAATAACTAGACATGTTGTATTCACATCTCGGAGAACAAACAGAACTTAGGGGGTCCAATCTTGTACTTCACACTTATCGCACATCTCTTTTTATTTATATGTACTAATCTAATTTTCATTTTATCAATTACAAAAAATAAGAATGAAAACTAAGGAAAACTTAACTTTAGAATTTAGAGGGCAGTTAGAGGAAATATAAATACAATGATTAAAGAACTAAGCAGTTAGTGCGCAGCAGATTGGTAAAGTTCTAATTTAGCGACAAAGCAGGCTTGAAACTCTATTTGGAAGGATCGATATATACTGGGATAATGGTGGCAATCGAGGAAAAGGTAACAATAAATTTTCTTCTGCAGAGTGGGAAATTAGGAAGTGGGAGGGAGGACTTCACCAGGGAGAAAAGTGGACCTCCACCTTATCGGCAAACTGCTGGCTACCTTTAAACTAGGGGAACAAGTGGCCCAACTCACACACTCACTGTTTACTTGTACTCACTGAACTGAACATTATATTATTTACGACACTGCAAACAGTTCAGACCTACTGCCATAACTATCAAATAGTAAAACTTAAACCGGTTTACTAATAGCCATGGCAATTTATCCCAGTGAAAGAGAACGTTTATTAGCAAAAATTTTCTCTCTTCGAAGATTCCAATCGAAGCATAGACCCAACTAAAAAACACTTGGCCCACACTCCGGTACCGCACTTCTCTTCAAGATACTCCTCATACTTCTACTTACATATGGCTGCCTAATTTGGAAAAGAGCTAGCAACTCACTGACAAAACAAAGTACTTCCAATCGCATGAAACCCCCTTGGTTTGCAAGGAACACACAAATGCACATGAGAACTTGGCATATCAACCATTCAGGCATTCAGCCATTCACACACAATTCACTCAAAACTCAAAAGCCTGAAATCGCATAAAATTCAATGCTGATATTTCATCAACTTTGATCGATAATAAGATTTTGGCGAGAAAACCCAAAAAATCCATCAACTACGTAGTGGATTCCTCAGTTTTCCCCGATTTTCTCTAAAATGATTCCAATGATTTCCTCTAAGCTAGGTATATCAACTACACCTACATAGATGGAATAATTTTGTTCGTAATATCCTAGAAAATTAGGTAGTTCTAGATATACTTCCCTAAACAACTGACCGTGTTTCTGTTATGTTTGATTCCTCCAAATATTCTTAAGGATAATCAATTTGTTTAAAAACTCCTAAGTTTGAAGAAAATGTATGAATCGGTACCATTTTAAGTTCAATCGGCTTTTAAGTTGTTCCCACTCAGAACAACTTAATAGAAAATGGTTCCGAGGACTTTCTATTTACCTGAATAACGAGACTACACATACAAAACCCTGAATTTCCAAACCTGAATTGATTACAGTTTTTCGGAAGAATTCACTGGGATTGGTGGGAAGTTGGGCTCCCCACCTGTACAGTGGTGTGTAGCTGAACATTAAATAGGCAACAAAACGAATATTTCACAAGTTAATTTATGCACGTAAGAGAACCCCTTCTAACTAGAACTGCAATACCTACGCAATCAGTCAGCTAGTCACAATTTATTCAGCTTTCATCTGGTCATGCTTCTATCACAACTCAAATGGTTTTAGGACTCAAGCAAATTGCATCTCTAACAGATACTCTATACATTACAATAAAAGTAGGATTTTATTACAAATACCTTGAATAATATTCAGTTCAAATCTACTTAAATAAAACCCTATCGGGCGGTAAATACTATGGCAGTTGATGCGCAAAAAATAAATCTTCCAAACAAAACACTTTCTAGGCATCAATGTAGACAGGCAGATCTTGACTCCATATCTTTATTTAAATGATTAAGAAAAATATGTGCAAGAATTTCAACAAGGAGGTCATTTAAACAGCACACTTCATAAAACATAGCAATGACTAAGTTATTTGTACAGGTGGAAATGAGGGCGGTTCACTTTGGTTACAACACAAGACCAAGTGAACACAGAGCCGCCCCCCCTTCCCACAACTGTGAAATAACAATTAAAAACTAGAGAGCAGCCATTGTGGCGGCAGTACATCATGCCAAGGTTGAGGTTCCAGGTCAATAACCGCATGTGCCGCGGCTGCAACTTCTAAACGTTTGTATACCAGGAAGTAGTTAATATACTGCTAAATTATCTACAGAAGGAGTATTTTTAATTGTCACCCCAAAAAAACAATGGTGAATGCAATACAAAGTTGATCTCTGCTTAATATGGCTCGCCTTAAGCCGTTCCCATGAAAATCGCGATAACTACAGGAGAAATGTACCCCGCCTGGAGAGAGGGAAATACTTTTTCTTACTTTCTGTTACCGCTGTAAGAGGAATAGTGCTGTGTTGGAGCAGTGTTGCCGTCTTCACAATCACTTTCCACTTTTCCAAATTCATTTTTCATTGAAAATACATGTCTCAATGGGCCGACAATAATATTTCGATCAAAAAAGACCAAATACCAATACCTCCAGTCTATTGTAGGCATTTTTTACTGCAATTTACTCGAAAAAAGTTGCATCGACCTTTGTTTCTAAACTTGCTATACCAACTGCACGTATGGAATTAAAATAGTCTATTAAAATGGTGAGATTGAAAGTAAAAGAAAACCTGTTAATGTTTCACGCTGGATATTTTCTTAATCAGGGGGGGGGGGGCTGAATATTGCCGGGGGCCCAGTTGTAGTAGTTCCTCTTACTTCAGCACACAGCCGACCTCCCTCTGACCAGGATACATGGCTGCAATATGGAGACATGGTGACTAAATGGCCACCACCGGCACCTCCATAATTCAACAAGCTGCCACTTACTGATCACTGATAGACGTACAAATCTGATTCTATACAGAACTTCATACCTACTGCTATGTTGGTGTCCTCCCCATAACCGCCGGATTGTTTCTCACACAAGATCACACGCAAACCCACATGACCTGGCCGCTGTAATCTTCCCCAGTATTGTTAACTAATTTGTATTCTTCATAAAGACGTGATGTGGTGGACATGTTGGTGTTGTTACGTTGATATATTGGTCACGACCGTTCTTTCTACATGCGAAGTGAACTCTGCGATCTACGTGACGTGATTACCTGCCACCACCATCCCCACTATATTCACACTCTAAGGTCAACTTCCCTCTCTTGCTCTCACCAACTTCTCTCACTCTTCACTGAGACCCATCAGTTTATTTCTAACTTTATATATATATATATATAGTATATATATATATATATATAAATAAACAAGATGCTCTACATACATACATTGGCTATTGGTATTATAATTCCAAACAGATTGCGATACTGGCGGATGTAGGGTTTAACTTGCAAATATTTTACGTTAAACAAACATAAAACTCTCAAGTGAAACACTCACACGACTTTCTCTAATTGCGGATTACATAGTTATAGCTGACACATTTTTTCCAACCTTATAATTTTTACTAAATACCAGTCTTCAATATTATATCAGTGGGAGGATATAAAGTTAATAAAATGAGTTATAGATATGTGTGATAATATTCCAAAGTACACAAATTTTAGAGTCAAAATTAAAGCAGTCAGCCGCCGTTTAGTTCTGATCTTCGCTACGTAGCTGCGCTAGCACCTAGCTTCTCACTTTTTCTCTTTTGTTTTTTTGTGTTATAATGCACTGTGACCAAAAGAGGTCTATTGGGCCACTTTTCTCACGATGCTGAGTCAACACCGTCCTTGTCCTCACGGGAATGGAATCCTAAATTTTCGCATCAGGATTCTAGCCACTAGACAAAAGTGAGAAGCCCAACTAGATTATAAGAGAACTACAATGGAGGCTGCTGCTATCTGTGACCAAACTCATGTCAAAGAATTACACGATTTTCTTGCTGCAACTCTCACACTTCTAATGACTCTAATTTCTTGAAGGTTGGAATGTCCAGTCACTCTACATTACATTGAAGTGACCTCACAGTATCCCTCAGAACTCCCGGAAAATATTCAAATAAACGCGGCAAAAAATTATTTTCGAAAATCTGATGATACTATCGCTTAACTTGCAGCCCTTAAAGCAATAAATAATCATTGGAATTTTAAACAATACAATTATAAAATTATTAATCATTATATATAACGAACATTGATGTAAACCAATTGAAATACAAGGAATCGATTTCTAACTGTGAATGCACGCGTACGGAAGCCAATAAACCGTAACTACATTTTTGATATGTTTAGTAATAAAATTAAAAATTTAAGTGTTGCTAATATTTATAAATGTTACAGAAACAAACTATTAAATGTATGATCAATACAGGCCTACCTTGTTTGATGGTATAAAATTATCTCTCCTACACCGATGGCATCCTTATCTTACTGAATGATAATCAGACGAGGCACTTGAAACTTGTCAACTAATTTGTCAATAAAACTGATTGTAATGTACACAAAATATTTAAAAAACAATTAATACAAAATGGTAGAACCGTACTGTACTACACTGTGTGGATCTTTAGTGCTCACTAATTTCAAAATTCAATTTTTCCAGAACAAAGTTTTAAATGTAAATTGTAGGCCTTTTTATGTGTACTGCAATATTCAAAGTTTAAAGAAAATCGTTAAAAATCAGTAAAGTCGCCCTATTCTTATTTATATTCTGTGTACAAGCACACACACGCTCAACAACAAACACCAAGCAGATTTAGAGGTAAAGACATTATTCTCTAGGGGATATGTAGAAACAAACTTTTTAATATTAGAATTATAATTTGAAAATACGGAATGAAATATATGGCCAACGAGAACCACAGTATAAATAAATACAGAAGTCTATCAGCATAGAAACACGGCTGCCAACCATTTCTTGTAAACAGTCATAATAATAATAATAATAAAGGGAATTGTTTCCGCAGTTGGCAAGCCTGCTATATAAACCAATCAGTGCTTGCATTACTATTTCATGCCAAACAAAACATTAACAAGTTGAATTAATAACAGTAATATGACGTAGTATGAATCGTATAACATTATTTTATTGCATTATTGTTTTTATCCTTAAACTTTGAAAGAAAAGAAATAGTTTCTAATCAAACAACAAACAGAACAGAAATACCAAATCAGAGAGGTTTGTTTACTACTTCACAAGTTTGTATCGACTGGCGGGAAGGGTATTGTTTGTTATTGTTCACTTGATTTGTGCGCTATTGTATTGACAACAGTTGCGTTAATTAACATGAATTTTGTACATAAAATGTTTAAACGTATTTTATTATTATGCATTATTGGGCATTAATTCTTAATTATCTAGAAATGTATCTATTATTAATTATCTACGAATTACGATGCATTAACTAAATTCTCGTTCAATTCATTCTTCATTCTTTGAATTGATTCTAAATGTTCAGAATTACAGTTGTTTATAGTTAATCTAACTGCCAGCAGGCGGCAATATGACGATCGCATCAAATTTTCGTGATTGAATTTTCATGGAGAAAGAAAAACTTGGATGAAATAACACACAGTGTTGTCTACTTTCTTTTACTTCCTTTACTATATATAGTTTGCAAATTTTCTTTAAACTTGTAATTTTTACTTCTATTACATGTGTAATTAGTTAAATACACCGGGAGAGGTCGCAAATGGCCACCGGTTGATTGTGTGTATACAATCAACAACATCAAGTGTGAATGAAACAGTAACATTACGTGAAGTGTACTCTCTACACGGTGAATTGCTCTGGTGATGGATGAAAATTCGCAACCAGTCAGAAACAAAGGAATATGTATGCTACAACGGATAAAATACCCGATAAAAGTTGTAGCTTTTGTGGCACTAATTAGTGTGCAAAGTTTAATGAACCTTTTTCGACAAAAATTACGAACAACTGGAAAAAAAAAACCCTTCAGTAAGGTCGCACTTCCGGTTGAAGGATTTTGACAAAAAACTTGGTGTCGGATGCGATTATGGAATATCAAGGGTGAATTTTCTACAATGTTCGCTTTTGAGATGTTCACACACAAATAGATCGTTTGCTAAAAAACTTTTTTTTTATTAATTCGGGGAAAATAAAAAAAAAGTACATCCGGTGAAAACTAATTTTCAAAAACTTGGATCATTTGCATTACAGTAAGTCAAACTAGAAAACAAATAAGAATTTTTTTTTTTTCTTCGCCATGACTTCGGCTAATCAGCCATTCAGCATCGCGCGGCCCAATATAAAATTTTAGGATGCGCTGGCGATTGATGTTGTTCGTTTAGTTGGATATCCAGAGGTACGTGAGAGGAATCTCGGACGAGAACAACTTTACCCCTCTCCCACTAAAATAAAAATGATAAAGATCAAACTGCTTCGACT
This sequence comes from Triatoma infestans, assembly GCA_011037195.1. Lineage (NCBI taxonomy): Eukaryota > Metazoa > Arthropoda > Insecta > Hemiptera > Reduviidae > Triatoma > Triatoma infestans. The sequence goes on along the minus strand of JAAEAF010013766.1, from coordinate 9,546 downwards.
AATATAAGACAGATTTATGTAGTAAATGTTATTATTACGACAATTTATGATGTCATATGAATAAATTGGATAGAAACTAAAGTTAAAATCTTGGGAGACCTTAGAAGTGATAATTTAGAAGGATCAAGTGTTAAAGAGGAAAGGCCAAGTATTTAGTTGAGTGGGGAAAGGTGCAGCTTTATGGTGGAAAGCTCATCACACAAGTTGTAGAAGAAGGCAAACTTAATTAAAGACGGCTAGATCTGGTGGTGAGGGGAGCTGTGGGGACCCAGACAGCGGGGCTTTATTAATGTAGCAAGTTGGCCGTGCACACGGGCAACTTTACCAACAACTTCAATCTGCGTCCTCCTGTAACCCATTACTAAACTATATTCAAACTTTCCAATAGTGAAGTCAAGTTGTGCAGGCTGCGTGCTGGGGGGGGAGTTGGAATTTAGTGCGCAATCAACAGCGCCCTCCACGAAATGAAACATTATGAACTGTATGGGGCATACAAACTAAAACAACGGCCGGGGAATGTTTCTCAAGAAAAAGTAAATCACTATTAAGAGGGCAGAGCGAGAGAAGGGTGAGCCTAACAGGAAGAGACAACGCGTGCTTACACACAGGCACACGGGATAATCTTAAAGTGCCGAGGGGGAGGGGTGGGAGGGGGTACTATTTCACTTTCTACCCCCACTCTATTCGCCACAATGGTGGCACTCGCTCCACCCGCTCTCACACTATTACTATTATTATCAAGTATATTTTTAATTTTCTTTCACTTCTTTCCCACTAAAAATACTGGATTAATAAAAAAAATATATAAATTTGGTGAGAATATTGAGGACTTTCTCTTAAACAAATAATAACTTGTCTTCAAATTTGTGGGTGTTTACTAAATTGTCTAGTTATGCCACAGCCATACATTACAGTGAAGTGGCAGTTCAAGGGGAAGTCTAACTTTACAGCTCTTCTAGGACATCCATAAAAATGTTTAAATTGACAGACCTGACAGTGCAGTCACTTTAAAGAAAAAAATACCCTGTTCACAACTAAAATAATTTGAACTTGCTGTAATATTTTGTTTTTGACTATTATTACTACTACTAAAGACATCGGGAGAACTTCAAAACTGAATATCTGGTAAATACTTAATTTCGAAAATTTTCCATTAGCAGCAACTTATTGCTGAGGTCACACCCCTCAACCCCCTCCCTTCTCTATCTATACTATTATATAAAGTGGACGAACCGTACACTTGAAGAAATCATTTACAACACCCTCCCACAACTGCACAGAAATTAATATCTTAGAAAACTTTTAAAATAAAATGATGACTTAAAGTGCGCAAAGAGTAAGGAAATCGTTGGAGAGGTTTCCAAAATTCTGCACACAAAATAGGGGTAAACATTGATTGATTAAAATTTTACTTCCGAGTGAATATCATATTTGAACTTGCTGCGAGTCTCGTTTTTATACTATTAAATATATACATACACTGAGACACAAACACCAAATTCAAAACAACTTTCTCGGATATAGAAGACTTTTAAATAGGCATTTCTGGTGATAATTAATTTCGAAAATTTTCCATTAGCAGCAACTCTAGCTCATATATTGGATGAAAGCAAAACAGTAATTCAACATGGGATGTAAATCGTAATCGAATGTGCAATAATATTAAACTGGCAGTGTGTTGTGTATGTTAAAAGAATAGATAAAAAAAGTGAAGGTAAACCAAAAATATTAAAGCGAAAATATCAAAACTTGTAAAACTAGAGAGATTTAGGAAACAAAGTATGGATTTAAAGATCTTAAAAAAATTAAGTTAATAAATAAAAACTCCTTAATTGGCAATTAATTATTGATGCGTGTGCGCATGGTTACAAGATGCACCACTACTATATTATTATTATTAATAAATCCTAAATTCTTTATATACGCAAAAAAAATATTACGCAAATTATTTAATAACGGAACAAAAATTGCACCAAAAATTTAATGCAGAATTCTTGGGGAGTAAATAAAAGTAATAATTAATAATAAGTAATACTGTAAATTACATTAATCGTGTATCCCAGGAATAACAATACGCAACACTGACGACCGCTACATAACACTAAATGCAGATCATCATTGATGTACAACTTCTTGGGTTTGGCGAACCCATGAAGGCCAACTATTCTGTACATTGCAGGATTTGTTTTACCTAGCACCCAGATACCCGATATGTGGGAGCCATCACACAACTATCAACCCATCTGGAAATATCTTGTATCTTCTCGGGCGCGTCAACCTTATTTATTACTTTTAAAAGTACATTTTTAGAAGTAGATTTATTCAATATGAGTACGGATTACTATATAAAAATGGTGATAACAGTTCAGTTTATAGTAAACAACCACTATAAACATACACAGAATTTGTTGTTTCAAAATAATCTCTATATTATACACAAACTTTTCACACAGTTTTTATTAAAGGTCAGCTGAAACGTTATTCTGAAAACAACCAAGTAAAAACTAACTTCATCTAGAAACATTATAAACGTAACAAACTTTATAAAACGATTATTGATTTCCACAAACTGCTTCAGTACTTCATAATATTTCCCACTAATTTTCAAAGTTTTGTTTTTCTATTACTAAATTTTATCAAACCCAAATCTTTTCAAACAATTAAAAACCAAAAGTTTTGTACGACTGTTCAAATTGTTCAAATAGTGCAATGAACTGTCATAGAGAGAAGGTGGGTAAACGGCCCAGGTAGTTAACTTTGGTAGAAATAATTCGTCAGGGAACCTTCCGGAGGATGGAACCTTTTCTAAACAAAAACTCTTCTACGAACCATGTCTTTCTCTTTCTGCAATTCTCACACATTTTTTCAAAGTTGGCATTTTTTGCTCTTAATATTCAAGTTGTCCGTAATATTGTATGGAAACCAACAGTAATGCATCTATTTTGCAGTTTGGAGATAACACTGACGTCTTATCTCAAAAGAACAACTTCCCCCCCCAAAATTGTTTTAAATAGAAGTGATAGTTCAACAAGAACACATCAAGTTTTAAAAGAATCTGGGGAGACGGAAATGCAAATATTATAAAATTACGAAAAAATTGAAAAAAAAAAACATTAGCAACTCGCACTTCCGGATGACGGATTCTTCCAAACAGGATATTTCAAGTTTAAGGGTTCTTACGAATTCTCGTTTTTGAGGTATTCCGTTCAAATCACACATACCTCACCTCATATATCTACTAATCACTTTTAAATGAAGCGCGGAAATAAGAGACATATTCAGTGCAAGGATTACGCAACATTGTACAACTGTTCCAGTGTTTCTTAAATATGGGATCGCGTAACCGAATCTGGGAATCGCAAAAGTTTTGATAAACCTTTTAAAAATGTTCATAATTACAAATGATTTTGATGTAAAAGTTATCCTGCCAAAAATTTAATATTTACAGGTACAATTATTGATGATTTGTATTTCCTCTGGAGTACTGCGATGAAAGTTTTGATTTTGTAAAACTGAATTTGAATTCTAACGGTCTTATATCACTGCAATGAAAAATGCCAGCCGTTTGAGCAATCAAGGACATCACCATCTTGTTAATAATAGAGGTTTCTCAAAAATTGGTACATGAATTTTGGCTCAAGAATTTCCAATAATTTCTAAATTATAATGCTTACAGACAAAATTTTCTTAAGAAAAGGGGGCTGGCGATTGGAAAATTTCAAGAAGGCCTCAACTATTCAATACTTTGATAGCATTAAAAGCATTTATTTACATTTCTTGCTCTAATAATTTGTGTTGACCACACCACATACGAAAAACAATTGAATATTTACTTTTCAGCTGTACAAACTCATATTTAAACTGAACAACACGTCACCACAGTCCAATAATCAATATTTTTTTGATCCGGCATTTATTAAGTTAAACATAGAACAAAACAAATAATGTGCGATGTAATACCCTGTCACAATTAAATAATTAATTTTTTTCTAGGCTATTACTGTAATAATATATATGTATACAGAAAAGTAGTTATTATTTTTCTAAATATGAACTGCACAGCTTTAAGAAATTCCCAGTGAGAGGAAAGGGTGGGAGGTAATCCATCAAAACCAAAAGTTATAAACAACTCATCAAATATCCCCACACGCCCATGTATGTACTCTGTTTCTCACTCACCCTCTCTATTACTACAAACACGCACACATATACACATACACACAAAAGGGAAGAAAATATTAACTAACGCGGGCGCCATCTTGCGACATGCGGCCTTCAAAAAAAAGCACGGTATTTATATATAATAAAGGAGCTGGGGAGAATGGGCTAACAAGAAAGGTGAAGAAAACAGAAAGAAGGTTAAACAGAGTTTGTGGTGTGAATTTATCATGGGTGATAACAAAATCGGATTCTACTCACTTAAACTGAACGTATCCTTTCGACGGCTGATTCGATGAAGAGGGAGAACAGATGAATTTGAGTGTGTACACACTACTACTTAATTATCTATAATATCAGTATTAAGTGAAACACTTGCACGTACTTGCAATATAACAATTAAACAATAAACTAATTAAACTATTAAATAAATTAAGGGGTAAAACAAATTTAAAAATATGAAAGTTAAAAAAAAACTCATTTAATGTTTAGGACCCAGTAGCAACATATAACGCAGTTATAAAATAGCTGGCGCATGGAGTAAAGCCGAGTATCATCTCCACTGGGCTGGCAATGTTCGTCACCAGTCGGAAACGTTCGGCTGGCTCCGGCCGCCGGGGCCAGTTTAGTTATCTGGAGGGGTGCGCCACTACACACTAAACTTGTTCGCATCGATCTCACCTGATTGAATGGTTTTAATTTGGTTAAACACAATGCGAGCAAGCGTGCAGCCAGATCTGATTTATGATAAACTTCACACTTTATTACTAAATTTAAATACCATTTACTACTCTTTTAGATAATAGGCAATATTAATAATAATCTAAATTTATGGAGTCACAAAATTCTCATAGCGCAATTAGTAAATAGACAATCATTCAAAACCATTCCCTGTTAAGGGGGAGGGTCTCAATTCTGTCAATATTTCATCACAATCAGAATGTTGTTCTTAATATGGAACCCTACATTGAATAAACACTAAACGTTGCCACCACCACCCCCTCTTCCACAACCGCAAAATCGATTTTCTCAAAAAAATGTTTCTTAAAAAGCCATAATTTTACAAATATGTCTGTTTAATTTGGTACATAATAGTATACTTTGGCCACATAAAAGAAAATCATTCTGTTTGCGATTAAATAGCAAAAAGTGAAAAAATCCGAGCTTGAAGAAACTGGAAGCGCGACTTTATTCAACAGTTTTTTTTCATCAATTTTCTGCGATTATCACCATAAAGATCACAAAAGGTTTCTTCAAGTTTTCTACACTAACTGTGAGTTTTTGAGATCTATATTCTAATGTATATTAATTTTATGTATGTGTATACTACTGAAGTGGTACTTTAAAAGGAACCATAACGCATAACGATTTTTTTAGGAAAATATTTAAGTAAAAGTGATTGGAATTTATGGATGTAAAAGTGATAGGTATTTATGGATGTAGACAGTATTAGAAAGTTTAAAGAAAATCGTTAAAGCTGGTTTCGAGAAAATGACGAACAACTGAAAAAAACAAAATCAGTTAGTCTAGTTACACTTGCGGTTGATGGATTTTGCCCGAAATATTTGTAACTATTGCGGTGGGAGTAGCTAAGTGGAATACCATGTTTGAGCTTCAATGCGACTTTGAGATATTCTGTTCTAACACACACAGACTATTCGGGCATCTAAAAACATGAATTTCCTGTGAAAACTCAATTCGAAAATCTTCGCAATACTTCCTCTTACTATTAAAAATTAAAATGATATTCATCTTCGATTCAAATTAAGTATTTAGGGCAACAAATCAGCACAAAAATTAGGAAATATTGTAAATAATGGTACAGTAGGACAGGCAGGTTGGACAACAGAAATACCAAACTACAGTGATGCCGTGTGAGGGAGGACCAAATTGCCGGTAGTGGGCAGTCGTGAGGTCGACCTATCTTCTGGTACGGCTCACTCAACTTCACTATACACCTACCTCCTTCCTGCCTATCCTTTACATTCTGTTCCTTTCGCCAATTGTTATTGTTGTTGTTGATTTTATTTTTATCCACTTCACCGTCTATTTTTTGATATTATTTCTTTCTCTTGGAGGTAATGGGTTTGTTTATAATGAAAACAATATATAATTTACATATGGTATTTAATTATTTTGTCAAGAGTGCCATGAACGCGCACACAATGTGAGATTAATATTCTGTTTATTTAGCCAACTTACAAACAATCTCTATTTCATTTTTAGATTCCAAATATTGTTTTCTTACTTTCTCCTTTACTCCTCCCCTTTACTCCTTAGTAAGAGAAAGTGCTGCGATCTTGTCAAATTTTCAAAACTGAGTTTCCACCGGAAATACATGTTGAAAACACTTTCACTACTTTCTCTTACTGCAGTTAATACATTTGATAAATCCTGTTTAATGTATATTCAACATTGTCTATATATTACACATAAATACAGATAAATCTTGTTCACAGCAGATTGCAGACACATCTGAATTTGACAACACTTACTTCCTAGCCTGTCTGGCATCAAATCCTAACATTTGAAATCTAATATCAGAGATTTCCCAGAACTATTTTGCTTTCTCTTTTTTTTTATCTAACGTTATTCAAGCATTCGGCGGCGCGCGACCAATAAATTTGAACCCGTCTTTCCCAATAATCGACAGTCTTTGTTTTGTTAAGAGCCGTGCTAATCTGGAGGTGCTCCGCATCCAGTACACCATTCGAGTACAGAGAGCATTGGTATCTCGGCTCCAATCCAGTTCTAATCCACCTACAAGTAATCATGCCCTGTTATCAACTCAAGTCCGAAGGAACTTGTTCCTATCGTTTACCCGCAGCCACTTGCTCTTGCAGATCTTTCCAAGAAATGTACATCGTAAAATAGCTGACGGACCTCAGAGAAGATACTCTGACTTGTGGCTGATCCATAATAGGCACTAATTTTGTCAGCTGATCTGCTCTTTCGTTGCCCGATATGCTGATGTGTGCATAAAAACACAACTATTATAAAGCCGATCCTTCTGGAAAATGTTTCAAATAAAATTAATAGCTCTCTATTTGTGCAGTTAGCATTCCAAGTTTAAAAGAAATCGTTGGAGCCGTTTTCGAAATAATAACACAGAACTGTGAAAAATTTGAAATTCTAGCCGCAGGTGATTAACAGTCTAAAGGAAAGGTTGACGTTGTTGAACTTCCAATCAATGGTGATGTAATCGTTTGAGGGAAACCTTGACGTTGCTAAACTTCCAATCCATGGTGATGTAATCGTTTGAAGGAATGCTTGACGTTGCTGATCTTCCAATCCAATGGTGATGTGATCGTTTAAAGGAAAGCTTGACGTTGTTAGCAACGCAGGTGATTAACAGTCTAAAGGAAAGGTTGACGTTGCTACACTTCCAATCAATGGTGATGTAATCGTTTGAAGGAAAGCTTGACGTTGCTGATCTTCCAATCCAATGGTGATGTGATCGTTTAAAGGAAAGCTTGACGTTGTTAGCAACGCAGGTGATTAACAGTCTAAAGGAAAGGACGTTGCTACACTTCCAATCAATGGTGATGTAATCGTTTGAAGGAAAGCTTGACGTTGCTGATCTTCCAATCCAATGGTGATGTGATCGTTTAAAGGAAAACGCAGGTGATTAACAGTCTAAAGGAAAGGACGTTGCTACACTTCCAATCAATGGTGATGTAATCGTTTGAAGGAAAGCTTGACGTTGCTGATCTTCCAATCCAATGGTGATGTGATCGTTTAAAGGAAAGCTTGACGCAGGTGATTAACAGTCTAAAGGAAAGGACGTTGCTACACTTCCAATCAATCCTCCAAAAATTTATTTTCCTGGGAAAATATTTCAAATAAAAGTGATAGGCCTTTATGTGCATGGTTAGCGTGCCAAGTTTAAGAAAATCGATGAAGTCATTTTCGGAAAAATGCGAAAGTCTTGAAAAACAACTTCAAGGCAGGAAGTAAAGCCGCTAAGTAAACGAATATAAAGTTTGGACTTACTGGGATTTTATTTTTCTTTAGATATTTTGTTCTTTTGGTCAATCTGTGTGTGTGTGTGTGTGAGACATTATATATAGTATATATAGAGGTCATTCGCTATGAACAATTTTTTTTTCGTATTCAGGTCACCACAAAACGTTTATTTCCTGAAAAAGTCAATTTAGAAAAAATCTGACACGCATAACTATACCAATACTTCCTGTTATAGCGCAGTGCAAGGAAGTAAACAGAACTGTATAAATGTCAGAGAGCCCTCCTTACATTCACAAAGATTCTTACTCATGCCCAGTATATAGATATAGGAACAGCTCAGTTCTGCAAACTGAATCCAGTCGTGTTACTGGAGTACGGCTCAAAGAGAACAGGAGAGGTGGATGAACAAGTTGGCAGTGGCGCCAACACATCAAACGCCAACAATATCGAACTTTCTTCATCGTCTGTCCACGCTATAATACCTGACCAGTTCTCTTCTTCAACAAACCTGTTGCCCAGCTCTCTACCTGTCGATTGCCATTCAACTACCAGCTGTCTATTTGCAGTGCAGTGCTGCCAAACGGACAAAAAACTACTGCCTCTAGGCGAACAAAAATAAAACAATGTAATCATCTCGCTCTAGAAGGAGAAGGCCAATAATTTGTTTCGCTCTCGGCGATTAAATGTTCACAGATAAGAACGAAGAGTCGGGCTCTACTCAGAGTAAAGTGAAGGTTTTGGACCGTATAAACTTTTAGAATAGCTTCTGCCACTCAGGTTTATAGAGATCGCTTCAAACAAGATATATCTTAACATGACCTCATTATTTTGTAACTGGATCAGTGGTAGATATATGTGGAACTAGCTAAATATACCTATAAGATCTATTGTTGCCTTGAATGTCTAATTACCTGCTATCGTCTATAAAACTAAGGGAATTAAATGGACGCGAGTGGGTGTAAAAGTAGAAACAAGTGTTACGATACATTTGTATATACTGTTAAGCCAACTGGAGGTTTATACATTTCAAGAAAATTAATTTTAAAAATAAGCGAGTGTGGTGTGAGTGTTTCACATGCTGTACTCAAGTGACTATTTTCCTGAAAATAGCTTTTCAACTTTCTAGTCGACGTTTAGGACCAGGATCTTTCCTCAGGATCAGTCAAGGAGAGATAGAGAAAAGTTAAATCTTTGTTTTTCTTTGGCCCCTGTCAACCAACATTTTGCTTTTTTTTTATTATATCAAGGACCAAACGTAACTATTGACTATAAATAATAACTATTTTACAGTTTTTCGATAAAAGAAGATATCGTGTGGAGCCAGTACCAGATTTTTATAAAATGAGAAAATTTAATTTGGGGAGGAAGAATTAAAGCGTGGAGAGATGGGAGAAGTTTGGGCAAGTTAGGGAAGCAGGGTGC